>JANSJX010000573.1:0-22007 GCA_026168455.1 Theocolax elegans | reverse complement strand
AACCAGAGAGGGCACCGATGACTCGCAGTGTCCGTATAATAGTTATGAGTTCAGGATGGAATTAGAAGTGAAGGGTAAATACAGTTATAATTCGAGCGATTTGAAAAATGTACTAACAGTTATTGGAATTGAAAACTCTCAATTAATGAAAATCAAAGTAACAAAAGAAGATGCGAAGAATCAGAAGAAGATAATTATAAAGGCAATGTAAGTGCTACTAAAAAACTAGCTAACGATCAAAATAAAGAAAAACTTGAAATGGACTCGTCCAATTTGATAGATAATTCATCGATTAGTGAAGCAACGAAAATGAACCCGTCCAATTTTACAGGCTTGTCGAATTGGATAACTATGTACTAAGAAAGGAAGGCAAATAATGTAAGTAATACAGATGATATTCATAAATCGAACTTAAAAAAAGAAATATATAACGATAAAAATAAAGGTCCGTTTGGTGTTTGTTGCAAATTTATTAAACCAAAAGCAGAAGAATTGAATCCTTTTAACGTGGGCAACATTATATATAAAGAATATACAAAGATAACTGACATAAAAAGAAAAAGTAAATTTATGTTTGAGATTATCTGTGATACTAAAGAAGAGGAAAAGAGACTGATAATGGACACAAGCGTAAGTAAACATGACCTAGAAAAGTATATTCTCACATATAGAAAAGTTAGAAGAAGTATAATTAGGAACGTTCCTACAAATATAAACAAAATTCATATTATGGAAATTCAATCCACCCGGCAACGGAACGAAATCTAAAAATTTGAAAATTTCGACTTCATAGCCGGTTTATATGTGTTATACGAGAAAAAAGCATTTTGAATCAAAGCACCCGGCTAGGAACAAAATCTAAAATTTGAAAATTCGACTTCTAAGCTGGTTTATGTGTGTATAAACGTATAAAAATGCATGTTAATTCAATCCACCCGGCAGTGGAACGAAATTAAAAATTTGAAAATTTCGACTTCATAGCCGGTTTATGCGTGTATGACGTGTAATATTGCATGGTAACTCAATCCACCGGCATCGGAACGAATCTAAATATTTGAAAATTTGGCCTTCTTTGCCGGTATGTGTGTATATACATGTAAAAATGCATGTTTATTCATTCACCCGGCAAAGGAACGAAATCTAAAAATTTGATAATTTTGACTTCTTAGCCGGTTTATATGTGTTTATACGAGAAAAAAAGCATTTGAATTCAAAGCACCCGGCTAAGGAACGAAATCTCAAAATTTGAAAAATTTCGACTTCTTTGCCGGTTTATGTGTGTATATATGTGTAAAAATGCATGTTATTCAATCCACGCGGCAATGGAACGAAATCTAAAAATTTGAAAATTTTGACTTCTAGCCGGTTTATATGTGTTTATACGAGAAAAAGCATGTTAATTCAATCCATACGGCAAGGAACGAAATCTAAATATTTGAAAATTTGGCCTTCCTAGTGTTTTATGTGTATATGACCGTTAATATTGCATGTTAATTCAATCCACCCGGGAAGGGAAGGCAAAGAAATCTAAAAATTTGAAAATTTCAACTTCATAGCCGGTTTATATGTGTTTATACGAGAAAAAAAGCATTTGAATTCAAAGCACCCGGCTATGGAACGAAAATCTAAAAATTTGAAAATTTCGCCTTCTTGCCGTTATGTGTGTATAAACGTATAAAAATGCATTGTTAATTCAATCCACCCGGCAACGGACGAAATCTAAAAATTTGGAAAATTTCGACTTCATAGCCGGTTTATGCGTGTATATACGTGTAATATTGCATGTTGACTCAATCCACCCGGCAACGGAACGAAATCTAAATATTTGAAATTGGCCTTCCTAGCTGTTTTGTGTATATGACGTGTAATTGCATGTATCAATCCACCGGGAATGGAACGAAATCATAAAAATTTGAAAATTTCAACTTCATAGCCGGTTTATATGTGTTTATACGAGAAAAAAGCATTTGAATTCAAAGCACCGGCTATGGAACGAAATCTAAAAATTTGAAAATGTGCGCCTTCTTTGCCGGTTATGTGTGATATACGTGTAAAAATGCATGTTAATTCAATCCACCCGGCAACGGAATGAAATCCAAAATTTGAAAATTTTGACTTCCTAGATGGTTATGGTTATATATACGTTGTATAGTGCATGTTAATTAAATCCACCCGGCAGTGGAACGAAATTATAATAATTTGAAATTCGACTTCTTTGCCAGTTATAGTGTGCGTATATACGTGTAAAAATGCATGTTAATTGCAATCCACCCGGAAATGGAAACGGAATCTAAAAATTTGAAAATTTGACTCACGACGGTTTATGCGTTGTATATACGTTGTAATATTGCATGTTAACTCATCCACCCGGCAACGGAACGAAATCTAATATTTGAAAATTTGGCCTTCTTTGCCGGTTTATGTGTGTATATACATGTAAAAATGCATGTTAATTCAATTCACCCGGCAATCGAACGGATCTAAAAATTTGAAAATTTTGACTTTCTTAGCCGGTTTATATGTGTTTATACGAGAAAAAAGCATTTGAATTCAAAACACCCGGCTATGGAACGAATCTAAAAATTTGAAAATTTCGACTTCTTAGCCGGTTTTTGTGTGTATACGTGTAAAAGGCATGTTAATTCATCCACCCGGCAACGGAACGAAATCTAAAAATTTGATATTTGGACATCTAAGCTGGTTTATGTGTGTATATACATGTAAAAATGCATGTTAATTTCAATTCACCCGGCAATGGAACGACAATCTAAAAATTTTAAATTGGACTTCTAAGCTGGTTTATGTGTGTATATACATGTAATATTGCATTATCTCAATGCACCCGGCAACGGAACGAAATCTAAAAATTTGAAAATTAGGACTTCCTAGCTGGTTTATCTGTATATATACGTGGTAATTGCATGTAATTCAATCCACCCGGCTATGGAACAAAATATAAAAATTTGAAAATTTCGACTTCTTAGCCGGTTTATAGGTGTTTATGCGAGAAAAAGGCATTTGAATTCAAAACCCGGCTATGGAACGAAATCTAAAAATTTGAAAATTTCGACTTAGCCGGTTTTGTGTGTATATACGTGTAATATTGCATGTTAATTGTCAATCCACCCGGCTATGGAACGAAATCTAAAAATTTGAAAATTTCGACTTCTTAGCCGGTTTATATGTGTTATACGAGAAAAAAGCATTTGAATCAAAACACCCGGCTATGGAACGAAATCTAAAAATTTGAAAATTTCGATCTTAGCCGGTTTTTGTGTGTATATACGTGTAAAAATGCATGGTAATCAATCCAACCCCGCAACGGAACGAAATCTAAAAATTTGAAAATTTGGCCTTCCTTGCCAGTTTATGTGTGTGATACAGTAAAAGCATTTTAATTCAATCCACGCGGAAATGGAACGAAATCTAAAAATTTGAAAATTTCGACTCATAGCGTTTATGTGTGTATATACATGTAATATTGCATGTTAACTTCAATGCATCCGGCAACGGAACGAAATCTAAAAATTTGAAAATTTGGACTTCCTAGCTGGTTTATGGTATAACGTGTAATATGCATGTAATTCAATCCACCCGAAATGGAACGAAATCTAAAAATTTGAAAATTTTGACTCATAGACGGTTTATGGGTATTACGTGTAATATTGCATTTAACTCAATCCACCCGGCAACGGAACGAAATCTAAATATTTGAAACATTCGGCCTTCTTTGCCGGTTTTATGTGTGTATATACATGTAAAAATGCATGTTAATTCAATTCACCCGCAATGGAACGAAATCAAAAATTTGAAAATTTGAATTCTAGCCGGTTATATGTGTTTATACGAGAAAAAAGCATTTGAATCAAAGCACCGGCCCTAAGGAACGAATTTCAAAATTTGAAAATTTCGACTTCTTAGCCGTTTTGTGTTTTACGTGAAAATGCATGTTAATTCAATCCACCGGCAACGGAACGAAATCTAAAAATTTGAAAATTTGACTTCTTAGCCGGTTTATATGTTTATACGAGAAAAAAGCATTTGAATTCAAGCACCCGGCTATGGAACGAAATCTAAAAATTTGAAAATTGACTTTAGCCGGTTTTTGTGTGTATATACGTGGAAAAAATGCATTGTTAATTCAATCCACCCGCAACGGAAACGAAATCTAAAAATTTGAAAATTTGGCCTTCCTTGCCAGTTTATGTGTGTATATATGTAAAAATGCATGTAATTCAATCCACGCGGCATGGAACGAAATCTAAAAATTTGAAAATTTCGACTTCATAGCGGTTATGTGTGTATATTACATGTAAATTGAATGTTAACTCAATGCACCCCGGCAACGGAACGAAATCTAAAAATTTGAAAATTTGGACTTCTAGCTGGTTTATGTGGTATTACGTGTAATATTGCATGTTATTCAATCCACCCGGCAATGGAACGAAATCTAAAAATTTGAAAATTGATTTCATAGACGGTTTATGCGTGTATATAGTGTAATATTGCATGTTAACTCAATCCACCCGGCAACGGAACGAAATCTAAATATTTGAAACATCGGCCTTCTTTGCCGGTTTATGTGTGTATATACATGTTAAAAATGCATGTTATTCAATTCACCGGCAACGGAACGAAATCTAAAAATTTGAAAATTTTGATCTTAGCCGGTTTATATGTGTTTATACGAGAAAAAAAAGCATTTGAATTCAAAGCACCCGGCTATGGACGAAATCTAAAAATTTGAAAATTTGGACTTCTAAGGGTTATGTGTGTATAAACGTGTAAAAATGCATGTTAATTCAATCCACCCGGCAGTAGAACGAAATCTAAAAATTTGAAAATTTTGATCTTAGCCGGTTTATATGTGCTTTATACGAGAAAAAAGCATTTGAATTCAAAACCAGGCTAAGGAACGAAATCTCAAAATTTGAAAATTTCGACTTCTTAGCCGGTTTTTGCGTGTATATACGTGTTAAAAAGCATGTTAATTCAATCCCCGGCAACGGAACGAAATCTAAAATTTGAAAATTTTGACTTTAGCGGTTATATGTGTTATACGAGAAAAAAGCATTTGAATCATAGCACCCGGCTTATGGAACGAATTCTAAAAATTTGAAAATTTGGACTCTAAGCTGGTTTTATGTGTGTATAACATGTAAAAATGCATGATAATTCAATTCCCCGGCAATGGAACGAAATCTAAAAATTTGAAAATTTTGACTTCTTAACCGGTATATGTGTTAACCGTGTATATTGCTGTAACTCAATCTACCGGCAACAGAACGAAATCAAAAATTGAAAATTCGGACTTCTAAGCGGTTATTGCGTGATATACGTGTAAATTGCATGTTAACTCAATGCACCCGCACGGAAATGAAACTACCAAAATTTGAAAATTTGGACTTCCTAGCAGGTTTATGTGTTATACGAGAAAAAAGCATTTGAATTCAAAGCACCCGGCTAAGGAACGAAATCTAAAAATTTGAAAATTTCGACTTCTTGCCGTTGATATGTGTTATACGGTATATTGCATGTTAATTCAATCCACCCGGCAATGGCACGAAATCAAAATTTGAAAATTTTGACTTCATAGAAGGTTTATGCGTGATATACGTGTAATATTGCATGTTAACTCATCCACCCGGCAACGGAACGAAACCTAAATATTGAAAATTTGGACTTCTTTGCAGGGATAGGTGTGTATATACATGTAAACATGCATGTTAATTCAATTCACCCGGCAATGGAACGAAATCTAAAAATTTGAAAATTTTGACTTCTTAGCCGGTTATATGTGTTTCTACGAGAAAAAGCATTTGAATTAAAGCACCCGGCTATGGAACGAAATCTAAAATTTGAAAATTTGACTTCTTAACCGGGTTATGTGTGTATAAGTCTAAAAATGCATGTTAATTCAATCACCACGCAACGGAACGAAATCTAAAAATTTGAAATTTGGACTTCTAAGCTGGTTATGTGTGTATATACATTGTAAAAATGCATGTTAATTCAATCACCCGGATGGAACGAAATCTAAAAAATTTGAAAATTTGACTTCTTAGCCGGTTTATATGTGTTTATACGGAAAAAGCATTGAATTCAAAGCACCCGTTCTAAGGAACGAAATTCAAAATTTGGAATTTCGACTTCTAAGCTGGTTTTTGTGTGTATATAAACGGTAAAGATGCATGTTAATTCAATCCACCCGGCAGAGAAACGAAATCTAAAAATTTGAAAAATTTGGACTTCTAAGCCGGTTATGCGTGAATATCGTGTAATTTGCTGTAATTCAATCAACCCGGCAACGGAATGAAATCTAAATTTGAAAATTGGACTTCCTAGCAGGTTTATGTGTATATTACGTATCAATATTGCATGTTAATTCAATCACCCGGCTATGGAACGAAATCAAAATTTGAAAATTTCGACTTCTTAGCCGTTTATAGGTGTTTATACGAGAAAAAAGCAATTGAATTCAAAGCACCGGCTATGGAACGAAATCTAAAAATTTGAAATTTGGACTTCTAAGCTGGTTTTGTGTGTATAAACGTGTAAAGATGCATGTTAATTCAATCCACCCGGCAGAAGAACGAAATCTAAAATTTGAAAATTTGGACTTCTAGCCGGTTATTGCGTGAATATACGTGTAATATTGCTGTTAACGAAATGCACCCGGCAACGGAATGAAATCCAAAATTTGAAAATTTGACTTCCTAGCAGGTTTATTGTGTATATATACGTGTAATATGCATGTTAATTCAATCCACCGTATGGAACGAAATCTAAAAATTTGAAAATTTCGACTTCTTAGCGGTTTATGTGTTTATACGAGAAAAAAAGCAATGGAATTCACAAGCACACGGCCATGGACGAAATCTAAAAATTTGAAAATTTGGACTTCTAAGCTGGTTTTTGTGGTAAGAAACGTGTAAGATGCATGTTAATTCAATCCCCCGGAGTAGAACGAAATCTAAAAATTTGAAAATTTCGGACTTCAAAGCCGGTTTATGCGTGTATATACGTGTAATATTGCATGTAACTCAATCCACCCGCAACGGAACGAAATCTAAAAAAATTTGACAATTTGGCTTCCTTGCCGTTTATGTGTGTATATACATGTAAAATGCATTGTAGTTCAATCCACGGGCGCAATGGAACGAAATCTAAAAATTTGAAAATTTGGCCTTTCCTAGCTAGTATGTTTTTTATATACGTGTAAAATGTATGTTAACTCAATGCACCGGCTAAGGAACCAAATCTAAAAATTTGAAAATTTGGACTTCATAGCCGATTTATGTGGTATATACGTGTAATCTGTATGTTAATTAAATCCAGCCGGTATGGAACGAAATCTGAAAATTTGAAAATTTCGACTCATAGTTGGTTTATGCGTGTATATACGGTAATATTGCATGTTAATTCAATCCACCCGGCAATGGAACGAAATCTAAAAATTTGAAAATTTGGACTTCTAAGCTGGTTTATGTGTGTATATACGTGAAAAAAAGCATTTGAATTCAAGCACCCGGCTATGGAACGAAATCTAAAAATATGAAAATTTGGACTGTTCCTAGCTGGTTATGTATATACGTGTAATATTGCATGTTAATTCAATCCACCCGGGAATGGAACGAATCTAAAAATTTGAAAATTTTGACTTCTTAGCCGGTTTATATGTGTTTATACGTGTATATTGCATGTTAACTCAATCTACCCGGCAACAGAACGAAATCTAAAAATTTGAAAATTTGGACTTCTAAGCCGGTTATTGCGTGAATATACGTGTAATATTGCATGTTAACGCAATGCACCCGGCAACGGAATGAAATCCAAAATTTGAAAATTTGGACTTCCTAGCAGGTTTATGTGTATATATACGTGTAATATTGCATGTTAATTCAATCCACCCGGCTAGGAACGAAATCTAAAATTTGAAAATTTCGACTTCTTAGCCGGTTTATATGTGTTTATACGAGAAAAAGCAATTGAATTCAAAGCACGGCTATGGAACGAAATCTAAAAATTTGAAAATTTAACTTCTAAGCTGGTTTTTGCGTGTAAAACGTGTAAAGATGCTGTTAATTCAATCCACCGGCAGTAGAACGAAATCTAAAATTTGAAAATTTCGACTTCATAGCCGGTTTATGTGTGTATACATGTAAATGCATTTAGTTTCAATCCACGCGGCAAGGAACGAAATCAAAAAATTTGAAAATTTCGACTTCATAGCCGGTTTATGTGTGTATATACATGTCATATGCATGTTAACTCATCCACCGGCAACGGAACGAAATCTAAAAATTTGAAATTTTGGCTTCCTTGCCAGTTTATGCGTGTATATAATGTAAAAATGCATGTTAATTCAATTCACCCGGCAATGGAACGAAATCTAAAATTTGAAAATTTCGACTTCATAGCCGGTTTATGTGTGTATATACTGTAATATTGCATGTTAACTCAATGCACCCGGCAACGGAACGAAAAACTAAAAATTTGAAAATTTGGACTTCCAGATGGTTTATGTGTGATATACATGTAAAAATGCATGTTTAATTCAATCACCCGGCAATGGAACGAAATCTAAAAATTTGAAAATTTGACTTCTTAGCGGTGGTTTTGTGTGTATATACGTGTAAAAATGCATGTTAATTCAATCCACCCGCAATGGCACGAAATCTAAAAATTTGAAAATTTTGACTTCATAGAAGGTTGATGCGTGTATATACGTGTAATATTGCATGTTAACTCAATCCACCCGGCAACGGAACGAAACCTAAATATTTGAAAATTTGGCCTTCATAGCCGGTTTATACTTGTATATACGTGTATATTGCATGTTAATTCAATCCACCCGGCAATGGCACGAAATCTAAAAATTTGAAAATTTTGACTTCATAGAAGGTTTATGCGTGTATATACGTGTAATATTGCATGTTAATTCAATCCACCGGCAATGGAACGAAATCTAAAATTGTGAATATTTGGACTTCTAAGCTGGTATATGTGTGTATATACATGTAAAAATGCATGTTAATTCAATTCACCCGGCAATGGAACGAAATCTACAAATTTGAAAATTTTGACTTCTTAGCCGGTTTATATGTGTTTATACGAGAAAAAAGCATTTGAATCAAAGCACCCGGCAACGGACGAAATCTAAAAATATGAAAATTTGGTCTTCCTAGCTGGTTTATGTGTGATATACGTTGATTGCATGTTAAATCAATCACCCGGCAATGGCACGAAATCTAAAAATTGAAAATTTTGACTTCATAGAAGGTTTATGCGTGTATATACGTGTAATATGCATGTTAACTCAATCCACCCGGCAACGGAACGAAACCTAAATATTTGAAAATTTGGCCTTCTTTGCCGGTATATGTGTGTATATACATGTAAAAATGCATGTTAATTCAATTCACCGGCAATGGAACGAAATCTAAAATTTGAAAATTTTGACTTCTTAGCCGTTTATACTTGTATATACGTGTATATGCATGTTAATTCAATCCACCCGGCAATGGCACGAAATCTAAAAATTTGAATATTTGGACTTCTAAGCTGGTTTATGTGTGTATAATCGGTAAAAATGCATGTTAATTCAATCCACCCGGCAATGGCACGAAATCTAAAAATTGAAAATTTTGACTTCATAGAAGGTTTATGCGTGTATATACGTGTAATATTGCATGTTAACTCAATCCACCCGGCAACGGAACGAAACCTAAATATTTGAAAATTTGGCCTTCTTTGCCGGTTATGTGTGATATACATGTAAAATGCATGTGTTAATTCAATTCACCGGCCAATGGAACGAAATCTAAAAATTTGAAAATTTTGACTTCTTAGCCTGTTTATACTTGTATATACGTGTATATGCATGTTAATTCAATCCACCAGGCAATGGCACGAAATCTAAAAATTTGAATATTTGGACTTCTAAGCTGGTTTATGTGTGTATAATCGTGTAAAAATGCATGTTAATTCAATCCACCCGGCAGTGGAAGGAAATCTAAAAATTTGAAAATTTTGACTTCTTAGCCGGTTTTTGTGTGTATATACGTGTAAAAATGCCATGTTAATTCAATCCACCCGGCAACGGAACGAAATCTAAAAATTTGAATTGGACTTCTAAGCTGGTTATGTGTATCTACATGTAAAATGCATTTTAATTCAATTCACCGGCAATGGAACGAATCTAAAAATTTGAAAATTTTGACTTCTTTGCCGGTTTTTGTGTGTATTACGTGTAAAAATGCATGTAATTCAATCCACCCGGCAACGGAACGAAATCTAAAAATTGATATTTGGACTTCTAAGCGGTTTATGTGTGTATAACGTGTAAAAATGCAGTTAATTCAATCCACCCGGCAGGGGAACGAAATCTAAAAATTTGAAAATTCTCGACTCGATTCATAGCGGTTTTTGTGTGTATATACGTGTAAAAAGCATGTTAATTCAATTCACACCGGCAACGGAACGAAATAAAAATTTGAATATTTGGACTTCTAAGCTGGTTTATGTGTGTATAAACGTGTAAAAATGCATGTTAATTCAATCCACCCGCAACGGAACGAAATCTAAAAATTTGAAAATTTGAACTTCTTTGCCGGTTTTTGTGGTATACGTGTAAAAATGCATGTTAATTCAATCCACCCGCAACGGAACGAAATCTAAAAATTTGAAAATTTTGACTTCTAAGTGGTTATGTGTGTATAAACGTGTAAAATGATGTAATTCAATCCACCGGCAGTGGAACGAAATCAAAAATTTGAAAATTTTGACTTCTTAGCCGGTTTTATGTGTTTATACGAGAAAAAAGCATTTGAAGTCAATCCACCGGCAACGGACGAAATCTAAAATATTGAAAATTTGGCCTCCTAACTGGTTTATGTGTATATGACCGTGTAATATTGCATTTTAATTAAATCCACCCGGCAATGGAACGAAATCTAAAAATTTGAAAATTTTGACTTCTTAGCGGTTTATATGTGTATACGTTTAATATTGCAGTTGGACTCAATCCACCCGGCAATGGAACGAAATCTAAAAATTTGAAAATATTGACTTCTTAGTCGGTTTATATGTTATACGTGAAAAAAGCTTTTGAATTCAAAGCACCGGCTATGGAACGAAATCTAAAAATATGAAAATTTGGACTTCCTTGCTGGTTTATGGTGATATACGAGTGTAATATTGCATGCTAATTTAATCTACCCGGCAATGGAACGAAAACCTAAAAATTGAAAATTTTGACTTCTTAGCCGGTTTATGCGTGTATACGTGTAATATTGCATGTTGACTCAATCCACCGGCCAATGGCACGAAATCTAAAAATTTGAAAATTTTGACTTCATAGCGGTTTATATGTGTTTATACGAGGAAAAAAGCATTTGAATTCAAAGCACCCGGCTATGGAACGAAATACTAAAAATTTGAAAATTTCGACTCTTTGCGGGTTTGTGTGTATATACGTGTAAAAATGCATGTTAATTCAATCCACCGGCAATGGAACGAAATCTAAAAATTTGAAAATTCGATTCATAGCCGGTTTATGCGTGTATTACGTTAATATTGCATGTAACTCATTCCAACGGCAACAGAACGAAATCTAAAATATGAAAATTTGGACTTCCTAGGTGGTTATGTGTGTATATACGTGTAATATTGCATGTAAATTCAATCCACCCGGCAATGGAACGAAATCTAAAAATTTGAAAATTTGGACTTCTAAGCCGGTTATTGCGTGAATATACGTGTAATAGAGCATGTAATTCAATCCACCCGGCAATAGAACGAATCTAAAAATTTGAATATTTGGACTTCCTAGCTGGTTATGTGTGTATATACGTGTAAAAATGCATGTTAATTCAATCCATCAGGCAATGAACGAAATCTAAAAATTTGAAAATTCCGATCATAGCCGGTTTATGCGGTATACGTGAAAAAAAGCATTGAATTCAAGCACCCGGCAGTGGAACGAAATCTAAAAATTTGAAAATTGTACTACCAAGCCGGATTATGCGTGTATATACGTGTAATATTGCATGTTAACTCAATGCACCCGGCAACGGAACGAAATCTAAAAATTTGAAAATTTAGACTTTCTAGCTGGTTTATGTGTGTATATACGTGTAATATTGCATGTAAATTCAATCCACGCGGCAACGGAACGAAATCTAAATATTTGAAAATTGGCCTTCCTAGCTGGTTTATGTGTATATAAACGTGTTATTGCATGTAATCAATCCACCCGGCAACTGGAACGAAATCTAAAAATTTGAAAATTCGACTTAAGCCGGTTATATGTGTTTTACGGCAGAGAAAAAAAGCATTTGAATTCAAAGCACCCGGCAAGAACAAAATCTAAAAATTTGAAAATTCGATCTTAGCCGGTTTTTGTGTGTATATACGTGTAAAATGAAGTTAATTCAATCCACCCGGCACGGAACGAAATCTCAAAAATTTGAATATTTGGACTTCTAAGTGGTTTGTAGTGTGTGTAAACGTGTAAAAATGCATGTTAATTCAATCCACCCGCAGTGGAACGACAATCTAAAAAATTTGAAAATTTCGATTCATAGACGGTTATGGTGTATATACGTGTAAATTGCATGTTAACTCAATGCACCGGAAACGGAACGAAATCTAAAAATTTGAAAATTTGGACTTCCTAGTCTGGTTTATGTGTATATTACGTGTATATGCATGTTAACTCAACCACCCGGCAATGGAACGAAATCTAAAATTTGAAAATTGGCCTTTGCCGGTTTATGCGTGTATTCGTGTTAAAAATGCATGAAGTCAATCCACGCGGCAAAGGAACGAAATCTAAAAATTTGAAAATTTGGACTTCTAAGCCGGTTATTGCGTGAATATACGTGTAAATTGCAGTTAACTCAATGCACCGGCAACGGAATGAAATCCAAAAATTTGAAAATTTGGACTTCCTAGCTGGTTTACTGATATATACGTGAATATTGGCATGTAATTCAATCCACCCGGCAGTGGACACGAAATTAATAATTGAAAATTTCGACGTCATAGCGGTTTATGGTATATACGTGTAATATTGCATGTTAACTCAATCCACCCGGCAATGGAACGAAATCTAAAAATTTGAAAATTTGTACTACCAAGCCGGTTTATGCGTGTATATACGTGTAATATGCATGTAATCAATGAACCCGGCAACGGAACGAAATCTAAAATTTGAAAATTAGGACTTTCTAGCTGGTTATTGTGTGTATATACGTGTAATCTTGCATGTACATTCAATCCACGTGGCAACGGAACGAAATCTAAAATTTGAAAATTGGCCTTCCTAGCTGGTTTATGTGATTAAACGTGTTATTGCATGTTAATTCAATCCACCCGGCAATGGAACGAAATCTAAAAATTTGAAAATTTCGACTTCATAGCCGGTTTATATGTGTTTATACGAGAAAAAAAGCATTTGAATTCAAAGCACCCGGCAAAGAACAAAATCTAAAAATTTGAAAATTTCGACTTCTTAGCCGGTTTTTGTGTGTATATACGTGTAAAAGGCATGTTAATTCAATCCACCGGAAACGGAACAAATCTAAAAATTTGAAAATTTGGACTTCTAAGCTGGTTTATGTGTGTATAAACGTGTAAAAATGCATGTTAATTCAATCCACCCGGCAGTGGAACGAAATCTAAAAATTTGAAAATTTCGACTTCATAGACGGTTTATGCGTGTATATACGTGTAATATTGCATGTTAACTCAATGCACCCGGCAACGGAACGAAATCTAAAAATTTGAAAATTTGGACTTCCTAGCTGGTTTATGTGTATATATACGTGTATATGCATGTTAACTCAATCCACCCGGCAATGGAACGAAATCTAAATATTTGAAAATTTGGCCTTCTTTGCCGGTTTATGCGTGTATATACGTGTAAAAATGCATGTAAGTTCAATCCACGCGGCAAAGGAACGAAATCTAAAAATTTGAAAATTTGGACTTCTAAGCCGGTTATTGCGTGAATATACGTGTAATATTGCATGTTAACTCAATGCACCGGCAACGGAATGAAATCCAAAATTGAAAATTTGGACTTCCTAGCTGGTTTATGGTATATATAACGTGTAATTGCATGTAATTCAATCCACCCGGCAGTGGAACGAAATCTAATAATTGAAAATTTCGACTTCATAGCGGTTTATGCGTGTATATACGTGTAATATTGCATGTTAACTCAATCCACCCGGCAATGGAACGAAATCTAAAAATTTGAAAATTTGTACTACCAAGCCGGTTTATGCGTGTATACGTGTAATATTGCATGTTAATCAATGCACCCGGCAACGGAACGAAATCTAAAAATTTGAAAATTAGACTTCTAGCTGGTTATGTGTGATATACGTGTGCATGTAAATTCAATCCATGGCAACGGAACGAAATCTAAAATTTGAAAATTGGCCTTCCTAGCTGGTTTATGTGATTAAACGTGTTATTGCATGTTAATTCAATCCACCCGGCAATGGAACGAAATCTAAAAATTTGAAAATTTCGACTTCATAGCCGGTTTATATGTGTTTATACGCGAAAAAAAGCATTTGAATTCAAAGCACCCGGCAAAGAACAAAATCTAAAAATTTGAAAATTTCGACTTCTTAGCCGGTTTTTGTGTGTATATACGTGTAAAAGGCATGTTAATTCAATCCACCGGAAACGGAACAAATCTAAAAATTTGAAAATTTGGACTTCTAAGCTGGTTTATGTGTGTATTAAACGTGTAAAAATGCATGTTAATTCATCCACCGGCAGTGGAACGAAATCTAAAATTTGAAAATTTGCCTTCATAGACGGTTTATGCGTGTATATACGTGTAATATTGCATGTTAACTCAATGCACCCGGCAACCGGAACGAAATCTAAAAATTTGAAAATTTGGACTTCTAGCTGGTTTATGTGTATATATACGTGTATGCATGTTAACTCAATCCACCCGGCATGGAACGAAATCTAAATATTGAAAATTGGCCTTCTTGCCGGTTTATGCGTGTTATACGTGTAAAAATGCATGTAATTCAATCCACCGGCAATGGAACGAAATCTAAAAATTTGAAAATTTCGACTTCATAGCCGGTTTATGGCGTGTATATACGTGTAATATTGCATGTTAACTCATTCACCCGGCAACAGAACGAAATCTAAAATATGAAAATTTGGACTTCCTAGGTGGTTATGTGTGTATATACGTGTAATATTGCATGTAATTCAATCACACGGCAATGGAACGAAATCTAAAAATTTGAAAATTTGGACTTCTAAGCCGGTTATTGCGTGAATATACGTGTAATATAGCATGTTAATTCAATCCACCCGGCAATAGAACGAATCTAAAAATTTGAAAATTTGGACTTCCTAGCTGGTTTATGTGTATATATACGTGTGATATGCATGTTAACTCAATCCACGGCAATGGAACGAAATCTAAATATTGAAAATTTGGCCTTCTTGCCGGTTTATGCGTGTATAACGTGTAAAAATGCATGTAAGTTCAATCCACGCGGCAAAGGAACGAAATCTAAAAATTTGAAAATTTGGACTTCTAAGCCGGTTATTGCGTGAATCTACGTGTAATATTGCATGTTAACTCAATGCACCGGCAACGGAATGAAATCCAAAATTTGAAAATTTGGACTTCCTAGCTGGTTTATGTGATATATACGTGTAATATTGCATGTTAATCAATCCACCCGGCAGTGGAACGAAATCTAATAATTTGAAAATTTCGACTTCATAGCGGTTATGCGTGTATATACGTGTATATTGCATGTTAACTCAATCCACCGGCATGGAACGAAATCTAAAAATTTGAAAATTGTACTACCAAGCCGGTTTATGCGTGTATATACGTGTAATATTGCATGTTAACTCAATGCACCGGCAACGGAACGAAATCTAAAAATTTGAAAATTTAGACTTAGCTGGTTTATGTGTGTATATACGTGTAATATTGCATGTAAATTCAATCCACGCGGCAACGGAACGAAATCTAAATATTTGAAAATTTGGCCTTCCTAGCTGGTTTATGTGTATATAAACGTGTATTATTGCATGTTAATTCAATCCACCCGGCAACGGAACGAAATCTAAAAATTTGAAAATTTCGACTTCATAGCCGGTTTATATGTGTTATACGAGAAAAAAAGCATTGAATTCAAGCACCCGGCAAAGAACAAAATCTAAAAATTTGAAAATTTCGACTTCATAGACGGTTATGCGTGTATATTGTAATATTGCATGTTACTCAATGCACCCGAACGGAACGAAATCTAAAAATTTGAAAATTTGGACTTCCTAGCTGGTTATGTGTATATATACTGTATATGCATGTAACTCAATCCACCCGGCAATGGAACGAATCTAAATATTTGAAAATTTGGCCTTCTTTGCCGGTTTATGCGTGTATATACGTGTAAAACTTTCATGTAAGTTCAATCCACTCGGCCAAAAGGAACGAAATCTAAAAATTTGAAAATTTGGACTTCTAAGCCGGTTATTGCGTGAATAGACTGTAATATGCATGTTAACTCAATGCACCCGGCAACGGAATGAATCCAAAATTTGAAAATTTGGACTTCCTAGCTGGTTATGTGTATATACGTGTAATTTGCATGTTAATTCAATCCACCCGGCAGTGGAACGAAATCTAATAATTTGAAAATTTCGACTTCTAGCCGTTATGCGTGTATATACGTGTAATATTGCATGTTAACTCAATCCACCCGGCAATGGAACGAAATCTAAATATTTGAAAATTTGGCCTTCTTTGCCGGGTTAGTGTTATACATGTAAAAATGCATGTAAATCAATCCACGCGCAACGGACGTAATCTAAAAATTTGAAAATTGGCCTTTCCTAGCTGGTATGTTTTTATATACGTGTAATCTTGTATGTTAATTAATCCAGCCGGCTATGGAACGAAATCTGAAAATTTGAAAATTTCGACTCATAGTTTGTTATGAGTGTATTTCGTGTAATATTGCATGTTAATTCATCCACCCGGCAATGGAACGAATCTAAAAATTGAAAATTTGGACTTCCTAGCTGGTTTATGCGTGTATATACGTGTAATATTGCATGTTAATTCAAACCCCCGGCACGGAACGAAATCTAAATATTTGAAAATTTGGCTTCCTAGCTGGTTTATGTGTATATGGACCGTGTAATATTGCATGTTAATTCCAATCCACCCGGCAATGGAACGAAATCTAAAAATTTTAAAAATGTCGACTTCATAGCCGGTTGATACTTGTATACGTGTAATATGCATGTTATTCAATCCACCCGGCAGTGGAACGAAATCTAAAAATTTGAAAATTTCGACTTCATAGACGGTTTATGCTGTATATACGTGTAATATTGCATGTTAACTCAATGCACCGGCAACGGAACGAAATCTAAAAATTTGAAAATTTGGACTTCCTAGCTGGTTTATGTGTATATACTGTATATGCTGTTAACTCAATCCACCCGGCAATGGAACGAAATCTAATATTTGAAAATTTGGCCTTCTTTGCCGGTTTATGGTGTGTATACGTGTAAAAATGCATGTAAGTTCAATCCACGCGGCAAAGGAACGAAATCTAAAAATTTGAAAATTTGGACTTCTAAGCCGTTATTGCGTGAATATACGTGTAAATTGCATGTTAACTCAATGCACCCGCAACGGAAAAAAATCAAAATTTGAAAATTTGGACTTCCTAGCTGGTTTATGTGTATATACGTGTAATATTGCATGTTAATTCAATCCACCCGGCAGTGGAACGAAATCTAATAATTTGAAAATTTCGACTTCATAGCCGGTTTATGCGTGTATATACGTGTAATATTGCATGTAACCAATCCACCGGCAATGGAACGAAATCTAAATATTTGAAAATTTGGCCTTCTTTGCCGGGTTATGTGTGTAATACATGTAAAAATGCATGTAAATTCAATCCACGCGGCAACGGAACGAAATCTAAAAATTTGAAAATTTGGCCTTCCTAGCTGGTATGTTTTTATATACGTGTAATCTTGTATGTTAATTAAATCCAGCCGGCTATGGAACGAAATCTGAAAATTTGAAAATTTCGACTTCATAGTTTGGTTTATGCGTGTATATACGTGTAATATTGCATGTTAATTCAATCCACCCGGCAATGGAACGAAATCTAAAAATTGAAAATTTGGACTTCCTAGCTGGTTTATGATGCGTGTATATACGTGTAATATTGCATGTTAATTCAAACCACCCGGCAACGGAACGAAATCTAAAATTTGAAAATTTGGCCTTCCTAGCTTTTTATGTGTATATACCGTGTAATATTGCATGTTAATTCAATCCACCGGCAATGGAACGAAATCTAAAAATTTGAAAATGTCGACTTCATAGCGGTTTATACTTATATACGTGTAAATGCATGTTAATTCAATCCACCCGGCAACGGAACGAAATCTAATATTTGAAAATTTGGCTTCCTAACTGGTTTATGTGTATATACCGTGTAATATTGCATTTTAATTAATTCACCCGGCAATGGAACGAAATCTAAAAATTTGAAAATTTTGACTTCTTAGACGCTTTATATGTGTTTATACGGAAAAAAGCTTTTGAATTCAAAGCACCCGGCTATGGAACGAAATCTAAAAATAGAAAATTTGGAACTTCCTTGCTGTTTTATGTGTGTATATACGTGTTAATATGCATGCTAATTCAATCCACCCGGCAAGGAACGAAACCTAAAAATTGAAAAATTTTGACTTCTTAGCCGGTTTATGCGTGTATATACGTGTTAATATTGCATGTTGACTCAATCCACCGGCAACGGAACGAAATCTAAATATTGAAAATTTGGCCTTCTTAGTCGGTTTTTGTGTGTATATACGTGTAAAAATGCATTATTCAATGCACCCGGCAACGGAATGAAATCCAAAATTTGAAAATTTGGACTTCCTAGCTGGTTTATGTGTATATACGTGATATGCATGTTAACTCAATCCACCCGGTATGGAACGAAATCTAAAAATTTGAAAATTTCGCTTCTTAGCCGGTTTATATGTGTTTATACGAGAAAAAAAGCATTTGAATTCAAAGCACCCGGCCGCTGGAACGAATCTAAATATTGAAAATTTGGCCTTCTTTGCCGGTTTATGTGTGTATATACATGTAAAAAGCATGGTAAATTCAATCCACGCGGCAACGGAACGAAATCTAAAATTTGAAAATTTGGCCTTTCCTAGCTGGTTTATGTTTTTATATACGTGTAAAAATGTATGTTAACTCAATGCACCCGGCTAAGGACCAAATCTAAAAATTTGAAAATTTGGAATTCCTAGCCGGTTATGTGTGTATATACGTGTAATCTTGCATGTTAATTAAATCCAGCCGGCTATGGAACGAAATCTGAAAATTTGAAAATTTCGACTTCATAGTTGGTTTATGCGTGTATCTACGGTAATATTGCACGTTAACTCAATGCACCCGGCAACGGAACGAAATCTAAAAATTTGAAAATCTAGACTTTCTAGCTGGTTTATGTGTTGTATATACTGTGTAATATTGCATGTTAATCTCATCCCGGCAATAGAACGAAATCTAAAAATTTGAATATTTGGACTTCCTAGCTGTTTATGTGTGTATATACGTGTAAAAATGCATGTTATTCAATCCATCCGGCAATGGAACGAAATCTAAAAAATTTGAAAATTCCGACATCATAGCCGGTTATGCGTGTATATACGTGAAAAAAAGCATTTGAATTCAAAGCACCCGGCAGTGGAACGAAATCAAAAAATTTGAAAATCGTACTACCAGCGGTTTATGCGTGTATATAGTGTAATATTGCATGTAACTCAATGCACCCGGCAACGGAACGAAATCTAAAAAATTTGAAATTTCGACTTCATAGCCGGTTATAGTGTTTGTACGAGAAAAAAAGCACTTGAATTCAAAGCACCGGCAAAGAACAAAATCTAAATTTGAAAATTTAGACTTTCTAGCTGGTTTATGTGTGTATATACGTGTAATATTGCATGTAAATTCAATCCACGCGGCAACGGAAACGAAATCAAAATTTGAAAATTTGGCCTTCCTAGCTGGTTTATGGTATATAAAAGTGTAATATTGCATGTTAATTCAATCCACCGGCAATGGAACGATATCTAAAAATTTGAAAATTTCGACTTCATAGCCGGTTTATGTTTTGTACGAGAAAAAAGCACTTGAATTCAAAGCACCGGCAAAGAACAAAATCTAAAAAATTTGAAATTTCGACTTCTTAGCCGGTTTTTGTGTGTAATACGTGTAAAAAGCCATGTTAATTCAATCCACCCGGCAACGGAACGAAATCTAAAAATTTGAATATTTGGACTTCTAAGCTGGTTTATGTGTGTATAAACGTGAAAATGCATGTTAATTCAATCCACCCGGCAGTGGAAACGAAATCTAAAAATTAGAAATTTTCGACTTCATAGACGGTTTATGAGTGTATATACGTGAATATTGCATGTGACCAATGCACCCGCAACGGAACGAAATCTAAAAATTTGAAAATTGGCCTTCTTGCCAGGTTTATGTGTGTACATACATGTAAAAATGCATGTAAGTCAATCCACGCGGCAACGGAACGAATCTAAAAATTTGAAAATTGGCCTTTCCTAGGCGTTTATGGTTTTTATATACGTGTAAAAATGTATTAACTCAATGCCCGGCTAAGGAACCAAATCTAAAATTTGAAAATTTGGACTTCCCTAGCCGGTTTATGGTGTAATACGTGTAATCTTGCATGTTATTAAATCCAGCCGGTTATGGAAACGAAATTTGAAAATTTGAAATTTCGAATTTCTATGGTTTATGTGTGTCTATACGTGTAATATTGCAGTTAATTCAATCCACCCGGCAATAGAACGAAATCTAAAAAATTTGAATATTTGGACTTCTAAGGGTTATGTGTGTATATACGTGTTATATTGCATGTTAATTCAATCCACCCGGGAATGGAACCGAAATCTAAAATTTTGAAATTTTGACTTCTTAGCCGGTTTATATATGTTTATAAGAGAAAAAAGCAATTTGAATCAAAAGACCCGGCTATGGAACGAATATAAAAAATTTGAAAAAATTTGGACTTTAAGGGTCTATGGTGTATAAGTGTATAAATGCATGTTAATTCAATCACCCGGCAAGTAGAACGAAATCTAAAAATTTGAAAATTGCGACTTCATAGCCCGTTTATGAGTGTAATACGTGTAAATGCATGTTAATCAATCCACCGGCAACGGAACGAAATCTAAAAAATTTGAAAATTCCTTCCTTCCAGGTTTATGGTGTATATACAGTAAAATGCATTTAGTTCAATCCACCGGCAAGGAACGAAATCAAAAATTTGAAAATTTCGATTCATGCCGTTTATGTGTGTATCGACATGTAAATTGCATTTAACTCAATACCCGGCAACGGAAACGAAATCTAAAAAATTTGAAAATTGGACTTCCTGCCAGTTATGCGTGTATATACATGTAAATGCATTTTAATTCAACCACCGGCAATGGAACGAATCTAAAATTTGAAAATTCGACTTCATAGCCGGTTTATGTGATATACATGTAATATTGCATGTTAATTCAAGCACCCGGCAACGGAACGAAATCTAAAAATTGAAAATTTGGACTTCCTAGCTGGTTCAACTGTGTATATACTGTAATATTGCATGTTAATTCAATCCACCGGGAATGGAACGAAATCTAAAAATTTGAAAATTTGATCATAGACGGTTTATGGTGTATATACATGTAAAAATGCTGTTAATTCAATTCACCCGCAATGGAACGAATCTAAAAATTTGAAAATTTTGACTTCTTAGCCGGTGTTTATGCGGTATATACGTGTAATATTCATGTAACTCAAATCCACCCGGCAAACGGAACGAATCTAAAAATTTGAAATTTGGCCTTCCTTGACAGTTTATGTGGTTATACATGTA
>JANSJX010000572.1:0-22019 GCA_026168455.1 Theocolax elegans | reverse complement strand
AATTCAGATGGAGTCCCGCTTTTTAGGTCTTCCAAAATCAGTATTTGGCCGTTTTATCTCTTGATAAATGAGCTACCATTTGAGTCACGAATAAAAAAGGAAAATAATATTGTAGCAGGGTTATGGTTCGGATCGCACAAACCATCGGCAAATTTGTTTTTATCTGCTTTTGAAAATCAATTTACAGAATTATTTAGAGGAGTCGACTTTAAAATACCTAATGAAATTAATTCTTTGAGAGTTCGCGGTATGATTGTAAGCGGTACATGTGATTTACCAGCTAAAGCATTATTTCAAAATATGCAACAGTATAACCGCAAGTATGGGTGTACAAATTGTGAAATAGAAACACAGAAAATAGAAAATGTTCAGGTATACTCATTTAATCCACATTTCACTTTAAGAACTTCAGAAACCACAAGACTGTATGCCCAAAAAGCAATAGAAACTAATGTACCCATTCGCGGTGTTAAAAGGCCGACTGTTTTAAGAATATTAGTGCATGATCATATAAATTCGGCAGCTATTGATGAAATGCATTGTATTAATCAAGGGATCATGAAAAAGTTATTGTCATTTTGGTTTGATTTAGAACACCGAACTCATTCCTCATCTTTACTACCTTATATTGATATGATCGACGATAAAATTAAAAATATAGCTCCCCCAGCATTTATTAATCGACTACCTCGGAAAATACCGATTATTCCAATTGGAAAGCTTCCGAATTAAAAATGTTTCTGTTGGTGTATAGTTTACCTGTTTTACGAAGTTACATGAGGAAAAGATATTTTCAACATCATACTCTTCTAGTGTATGCAATTACTTTATTAAACTTTACAAGTATAAGCGACGAAATGATTATAACAGCAAAAAATCTCCTGACTGAATATGTTTCCAGATTTGATTATTTATATGGACAAAAATATGTTACTTGCAACATTCATTTATTATTACATTTAGCAGATGATGTGAAGAAATTTGTCCGGAACCATTCCAAAATGGCGGGCAACGTACTAGTGGTGGGGGAAAATGCTTTGTAACTTTGCTATTTATGGAATTATCCACGTGTATTTGAAATATATGTAAGACAGTCATTGTACGATGTTACCTGAATTTTTTCAAAATTTTTCTATGTCCGGAACCATTCCAAAATGGCGTCGATATCATATGTGTGGGGGAAAAAATTTTATACCTTTGCTATTTATGGGATTATCCACGTGGATTTGAAATATATGTAAGACAGTCAACGTACGGTGTTACCTGAATTTTTTCAAAATTTTTCTATGTCCGGAACCATTCCAAAATGGCGGGCAACGTACTAGTGGGGGGGGGGGGGGGGGAAATGCTTTGTAACTTTGCTATTTATGGGATTATCCACGTGGATTTGAAATATATGTCAGTCAGTCTATGTACGATGTTACCTGAATTTTTTTTAAATTTTTTATAACTCAGCTTTTATAGTACTTACCTTTCCTTCATATAATATTTCGTATCATGATCATGTCCCGGGATGTACATCGCGTAAAAAATGTAGTATCCTTTAATTGCTTAAACATTAAAGTTGATATAAATGCAAGAATATATAACTCATATATCTCTTTATAATCTATAATCCCATAAATAGCAAAGTTACAAATTTTTTTCCCCCACACATAGGATATCGACGCCATTTCGGAAATGTTCCGGACATAGAAAAAAAATCAGGTAACATCGTACATTGAGTGTTTTACATATCTTTCAAATCCACGTGGATAATCCCATAAATAGCAAAGGTATAAAATTTTTTCCCCCACACATATGATATCGACGCCATTTTGGAATGGTTCCGCACATAGAAAAATTTTGAAAAAATTCAGGTAACATCGTACAATGACTGTCTTACATATATTTCAAATACACGTGGATAATTCCATAAATAGCAAAGTTACAAAGCATTTTCCCCCACCACTAGTACGTTGCCCGCCATTTTGGTATGGTTCCGGACATAGAAAAATTTTGAAAAAATTCAGGTAACATTGTACAATGACTGACTTACATATATTTCAAATCTACATGGATAATGCCATAAATAGCAAAGTTACAAAATTTTTTCCCCCACACTTATGATATCGACGCCATTTTGTAATGGTTCCGGACATAGAAAAATTTTGAAAAAATTCAGGTAACATCGTACATTGACTGACTGACATATATTTCAAATCCACGTGGATAATCCCATAAATAGCAAAGTTACAAAAATTTTTCCCCCACACATATGATAGCGAGGCCATTTTGGAAATGTTCCGGACATAGAAAAATTTTGAAAAAATTCAGGTAACACCGTACGTTGACTGTCTTACATATATTTCAAATACACGTGGATAATTCCATAAATAGCAAAGTTACAAAGCATTTTCCCCCACCACTAGTACGTTGCCCGCCATTTTGGTATGGTTCCGGACATAGAAAAATTTTGAAAAAATTCAGGTAACATTGTACAATGACTGACTTACATATATTTCAAATCTACGTGGATAATGCCATAAATAGGAAAGTTACAAAATTTTTTCCCCCACACTTATGATATCGACGCCATTTTGTAATGGTTCCGGACATAGAAAAATTTTGAAAAAATTCAGGTAACATCGTACATTGACTGACTGACATATATTTCAAATCCACGTGGATAATCCCATAAATAGCAAAGTTACAAAGCATTCCCCCCCCCCCCACTAGTACGTTACCCGCCATTTTGGAATGGTTCCGGACATAGAAAAATTTTGAAAAAATTCAGGTAACACCGTACGTTGACTGTCTTACATATATTTCAAATCCACGTGGATAATTCCATAAATAGCAAAGTTACAAAGCATTTTCCCCCACCACTAGTACGTTGCCCGCCATTTTGGTATGGTTCCGGACATAGAAAAATTTTGAAAAAATTCAGGTAACATTGTACAATGACTGACTTACATATATTTCAAATCTACGTGGATAATGCTATAAATAGCAAAGTTACAAAATTTTTTCCCCCACACTTATGATATCGACGCCATTTTGTAATGGTTCCGGACATAGAAAAATTTTGAAAAAATTCAGGTAACATCGTACATTGACTGACTGACATATATTTCAAATCCACGTGGATAATCCCATAAATAGCAAAGTTACAAAGCATTCCCCCCCCCCCCACTAGTACGTTGCCCGCCATTTTGGAATGGTTCCGGACATAGAAAAATTTTGAAAAAATTCAGGTAACACCGTACGTTGACTGTCTTACATATATTTCAAATCCACGTGGATAATTCCATAAATAGCAAAGTTACAAAGCATTTTCCCCCACCACTAGTACGTTGCCCGCCATTTTGGAATGGTTCCGGACATAGAAAAATTTTGAAAAAATTCAGGTAACATTGTACAATGACTGACTTACATATATTTCAAATCTACGTGGATAATGCCATAAATAGCAAAGTTACAAAATTTTTTCCCCCACACATATGATATCGACGCCATTTTGTAATGGTTCCGGACATAGAAAAATTTTGAAAAAATTCAGGTAACATCGTACATTGACTGACTGACATATATTTCAAATCCACGTGGATAATCCCATAAATAGCAAAGTTACAAAGCATTCCCCCCCCCCCTAGTACGTTACCCGCCATTTTGGAATGGTTCCGGACATAGAAAAATTTTGAAAAAATTCAGGTAACACCGTACGTTGACTGTCTTACATATATTTCAAATCCACGTGGATAATTCCATAAATAGCAAAGTTACAAAGCATTTTCCCCCACCACTAGTACGTTGCCCGCCATTTTGGTATGGTTCCGGACATAGAAAAATTTTGAAAAAATTCAGGTAACATTGTACAATGACTGACTTACATATATTTCAAATCTACGTGGATAATGCCATAAATAGCAAAGTTACAAAATTTTTTCCCCCACACTTATGATATCGACGCCATTTTGTAATGGTTCCGGACATAGAAAAATTTTGAAAAAATTCAGGTAACATCGTACATTGACTGACTGACATATATTTCAAATCCACGTGGATAATCCCATAAATAGCAAAGGTATAAAATTTTTTCCCCCACACATATGATATCGACGCCATTTTGGAATGGTTCCGCACATAGAAAAATTTTGAAAAAATTCAGGTAACATCGTACAATGACTGTCTTACATATATTTCAAATACACGTGGATAATTCCATAAATAGCAAAGTTACAAAGCATTTTCCCCCACCACTAGTACGTTGCCCGCCATTTTGGTATGGTTCCGGACATAGAAAAATTTTGAAAAAATTCAGGTAACATTGTACAATGACTGACTTACATATATTTCAAATCTACGTGGATAATGCCATAAATAGCAAAGTTACAAAATTTTTTCCCCCACACTTATGATATCGACGCCATTTTGTAATGGTTCCGGACATAGAAAAATTTTGAAAAAATTCAGGTAACATCGTACATTGACTGACTGACATATATTTCAAATCCACGTGGATAATCCCATAAATAGCAAAGGTATAAAATTTTTTCCCCCACACATATGATATCGACGCCATTTTGGAATGGTTCCGCACATAGAAAAATTTTGAAAAAATTCAGGTAACATCGTACAATGACTGTCTTACATATATTTCAAATACACGTGGATAATTCCATAAATAGCAAAGTTACAAAGCATTTTCCCCCAACACTAGTACGTTGCCCGCCATTCTGGAATGGTTCCGGACATAGAAAAATTTTGAAAAAATTCAGGTAACATGGTACAATGACTGACTTACATATATTTCAAATCTACGTGGATAATGCCATAAATAGCAAAGGTATAAAATTTTTTCCCCCACACATATGATATCGACGCCATTTTGTAATGGTTCCGGACATACAAAAATTTTGAAAAAATTCGGGTAACATCGTACATTGAGTGTCTTACATTTATTTCAAATCCACGTGGATAATCCCATATATAGCAAAGTTACGAAATTTTTTCCCCCACACATATGATAGCGAGGCCATTTTGGAAATGTTCCGGGCATAGTAATATTTTGAAAAAATTCGGGTAACATCGTACATTGAGTGTCTTACATATATTTCAAATCCACGTGGATAATCCCATAAATAGCAAAGTTACGAAATTTTTTCTCCCACACATAAGATATCGACGCCATTTTGGAAATGTTCCGGAAATACAAAAATTTTGAAAAAATTCGGGTAACATCGTACATTGAGTGTCTTACATTTATTTCAAATCCACGTGGATAATCCCATATATAGCAAAGTTACGAAATTTTTTCCCCCACACATATGATAACGACGCCATTTTGGAATGGTTCCGGACATAGAAAAATTTTGAAAAAATTCGGGTAACATCGTACATTGAGTGTCTTACATATATTTCAAATCCACGTGGATAATCCCATAAATAGCAAAGTTACGAAATTTTTTCCCCCTCCACTAGTGCGTTGCCCGCCATTTTGGGATAATACCGAACATAGCATAACCGGGACGTAATATTATTTGTATTGAATGTTGAGTTCATAAATTTATTTACCTTGGTAAAGGACTTGGATCTGTCCTCATTTATTTGTTATGGGTATAGAAGCATACCTATGTATGTATTCATACGTATAGTTCTGTCTTTTGCTATTACGAATATTTCTTCGATATATTCATATATTTATTATTATTTTGAGCAGTATTAAACATTTTTTAATTGAAATTTTGTAAGAATAATTAATCAAAAACACCTTCCGAAAAGGTGTCAAAAACCGCAAGTATTGTTTTTGATCACAATTTGGAAATTGTTATCTGATAAAAAAAACTTTAATTCTAACTCCCATACTTATTCTAATTCCTTGAATTTTAATTAAATATTTGTTATATATTACTAAAACTCTAATATAAAGTTTCTGCAATTGAAAGGACTGAAATCAAACTGGAATCGACAAGTATTTTGAACCATGCCAAAGATTCTGCAATTGAAAGCTGTAATCAAAGTAGAAGCGATAAATCTGTCTTTTTAAAAATAAAAATTTCAATTTGAATAAAAACATTTTTCAGAAAAGTATCTTACACTTTTACTTTTCATTTCTGGTCCTGCTATGTCTAACAGTAGTAAATAAATAATATTCTAATAATATTTATTTGTGCAAAATTAATTTTTGCAAATCTAATAAAACGGACATATCTTTTTTATTCTTTTAAATATAATAATAGTTGCATCACCGTCACACTATTAAATAATATGATGTTAATAAGCGTTTAACCAACGGTGATGCAACTATTATTATATTTAAAAGAATAAAAAAGAATGTCCGTTTTATTAGATTTGCAAAAATTAATTTTGCACAAATAAATATTATTAGAATATTATTTATTTACTACTGTTAGACATAGCAGGACCAGAAATGAAAAGTATATTTAAATATTAAAGCATATTTTTATTTTATATACATACACACATATACATATTATACGCATGCATACGCGACTACGCGAGGTGCAGACTGCGGAGGAACTAATCTATCGATATTTTAATTGTTACCTCGTTCGCCTCCTTCAAGCTATTAAGTTATAGAATCTCTCAAAAAAATTAAACAACTTTCTGTTATATAGTAAAATATTTATTTAATTAATTAGTATGATAGCGTATATTTCTAGAAATTTTATTGATATCGCATAAGAATTCCTTTTTGACTGAACTAACAACGAGAGGACATGGCCTTTGGGAAACGAGTTTATTTAAAACTTTACTCGGGTTCTATTCAACGTAGTACCATTAATTAAAAACAAGAAGAAATTTGGCATCAACAGCTATTATTTGAACTTTTATTCGTTTAAATAATTTAATTATTACTATTACTGGCAATTATTTGATCAAACGTATCTTTTGATCAGTTTAAGCTATTCAAACAAATCAAAGTTCAAATAATACCGCTTGATCCTAGCTTCTGTCCCGTTTATTGAATGGTTTATTGAACTTAAGTTATTTAAATTGACGTAGTTTCTTTACCTAGATTTTTTAAAATCTCGAATATCTTTATCCCTAGAACCCTTGAGATGAAACGCTCAAACACATATTCCACAGTCTCAAATAAATTTGTTTCTCAAAGGAACATCTTCTCTCCCTGTAAGAGCAACTTGTAAAAAAAATGCAAGACCACTTTTTACTGAATATTAGCAAATTAAATAAAACAAAGTGAACTTGATACAAATAAATGTTAAATGTAGCTAAATTCTGCTAACTGAATAAATCTAATATTCTTTTTATACATCCTTATATGAAAGTAATTTTGTTCAAAGGTGCATCAGTCAGTATCAGTATAACTATTTATTTTTAGATAAAATAATTCAAAATTCGTTAGTTTTTTAGTATTTATAATATTAATTATTCAATTTTTACATATTATAAAATTATATTGCTTACAGCACATATATGTTATTAACTATATACACTTTTCATCAGTCTTTTTTATCAACTGGGTGATTAATCAATAATAAAATTGACTTTCTAAGGAAATACCTGCAATAGTTTAAACACTGTATTTGCTGCAGCTTGTTTATATACATTTATAATGCAAATACTCTCTATAACTCTTTAAATAGCGGAATTTTACACAAATTATTAAACAGACGTATTCCTTTTATCATTCAGTGAACAAACATTCAAACTTTCTTAATTGCTTTTTGTTTTGTATTTGGTATTCTGACACTATCATCTTTTTTATAAAGAGATTAAATATTATATGCCCATTCATCTTATTCTTCTAGTAATGTCACTTTTATTCAATAATATTCATATTCTGATACGTTTGGCAAATCTTATACTGCAAATAAACAAAGTATTTTTTATGGAATTTTCATACAATTAGCTTTTTGGAATAATTTTCCTGTACAGTACTTTATAACAGTAAAAAGAACAATGATCATCTTATACAAATCTACTTCCTACATATTTACATACAAACATATTTTAAAATTAAATAAATTATGATCCACTGGTAAAAATTTTAACATATTGTACTAATAACTTTGATTGATGCATATCTTGAAGGGTAACATAACATATTTTATGTTTTAACAATGCTTTATCCATCTTCTTTGACCATCCAATATTTTGTGTTAATTTGTGTCTTGAGGAAATAGCTTACACTGCATCAAAATTATTTTCATCCAATTCAATCTCATCGAGTATGCTTATTTGAGACTCTTGTAAGTTATAATAATTAGTATCTAATAGTTTTTCTAAATGAGAAGTTTCAACTAATCTTGCGTCATCAGAATAAATGCTTACTAAATTTTTAGGAGATATTATTATACAAACATGTTTTTTACAAGTTACTAAAAGTCCTACATCTTTAACAAGTACCACTACATTGGTACCGAGTGCATTTGGATATAATTTACAGATGCTATGGTGAATACGAGCGTCTATTTTGCCAGACAGATCTTTAAGAATCATATGAGGATCATTTGGTTTATAGTCAATATATTGAATAATACCAGCAAGATAAGGCACCTTTTTATATGTTCTATTATATTCTAAGGCATTTTCTTTAATAGTAGCAATATCGCACAGTTCAAAATTTGCTGGTAAATCATCCATCATTAACTGCCATGCACCAGTAGTAAATAGATTTTTTGTATTTTGAGAACAAATATTAGAATATTTGTTTTCTTTATTGTTTTTATTTTCATCAAGAGAATTTATATTAATCACTTCAGTATCTTCAGTGTCATCTGGTAAAAGTCCTGCTGGTCCACGAAACTTTCTAACCACTGCTTGTTTTATTTGTGCTACTCGTAAATTACCTTGAACTGGAGATTTTAATAATTTTAATATTTGTTTTCTAGAGTCATTAATATTATGATAACTTTCTCTTTTATCTATTCTTGATGTTGATGGTACTTGATTGTCTCACTGAATATTTAAACCCAATTTTGATGCATTAACTGACTCTTTTATTGTAGAGATACACATTTTCTTTGTACATTTTGTCTTGTTTGCAGATTCAAAAAACTTTTACGTTTTAAATTATTTCCATTTTCTTCAGGGGCTGCTTCAGCTACTTTTAAGACAGATTTGACTATTGACATTGGTATCAAAGTATTGTTTTTAGTGACAGGTTCCTTTTCCTTAAAAACATTGAGAACAATATCTTTCTTACAGTGGTGATTAAAAGTAGATGTTGCAATAGGTTGATCTAAGTTTGAAAATGAGACATGCAGTTGAGAAAATTTAGAGTGCAGAAAAAAATTTGTGAGTGCATAAAATTTATTATTAAAAATATTCTTGATAAATAATATTGATAAAATAATAATTCTTGCGGTACTTAATCAAATCACTTTAATAGAATCTTCAAATTCAAATCTCTATTTCCTCAACTGTAGATTTTATTTTACTCCTGAAACTTTGCAGATGTTCTCACATTTTTCTTCATTAGGTAGTTCGTCATCTTAGCACTGTCAATTCTTGGTAACAATTTTTTTTAAATTAACTTTAATTTTGAACAACAAATTAATAAAAAGTCCTCTTTTTATGCTTATTCTTACCCAATGATTGTTTCAAATTTTGTTTGAATTTTCACTTAAAGAACATCTGATGATGACATCTCTTTGATGGGCACCATTTGCAATTCAGAATGTATAGAAGAATGTAAAAATATAAAAACAATTTCACATACGTGCTTTTGAAACATAACCTCCTGCTCTCCGCTCGACACTCCCACTTGTACCACCTGCCTTTGATTATACTTGTTTCCAAAATCCAAATCCATCCAAAATGTGAGTCTACACAACTATCTGATTGAGATCATCTGATCTCCGTCTCTACTCTCTAGGCTAGGTTTTTCTACTGTGCCTCGTCGACTCACGACTTTTTTCTTCCTTAAGGAGTTATCGGCTCCAAGCCATGTACTCCGACTCACGACTCTTTTATGAGACTGATGCCGCTTTAACGATACACATCGACTGAGACAACACCGTTCTATAGTTATTATGCTTCTTCTTTCTTTTGATTGGCTATGGATTTGGGTTCGAATTCCGATTTGACACAACATAACTATTATATATATATATATATATATATATATATATATATATATTGTAACAATGAGACTCATTTGCTACAAATGAAAAAAAAGGACCGGGCGTCAGGTATTGAACCCGAGCCCCTTCGGATCCGAAGGCGTTCACGCTACCACTGCGCTACCCCTGCAATTGGCCGTAGCTGTACTTTTCCGCGTCTTCTGCGGTTCTGCCTACCGATACGCGCGCCATATGCCAAGTGCCGATTCTTGCGCTGACCGCGTCGGTACTACAGTGACGGGGATCTGTTCTCATGCAGATCCACCACGTCATAATATATATATGTATTAAACGACGTACAGTCATTAATTATATTTCGCTTTGAATTTTTATATGCAGTACGGTAGTCATTAATTAAAAAATGATAATAATGAAAACGATACTCGAGCAAACATGCTATATTCTGCGCATTCAATTGGACTTATTTCTGCATTATATTATTATATATACCTGTACCTGAAATCATGTAGACTTAAGGGCGATGTATTCGTTCCAAACGTGAATAGCAGATTTGAAGATTTATGCTTCAGTAAAATCTGTTCGAAAAGGAGACAGCGCTGGTCCAAGAGAAAATATTTGACAATTTTTGTGACTTTAGCATTAGTTTACACTGGATTAGCCAATGATGCAAAACCATTTAGACTTGAGAGCAAGGCCATTGATACTTTGGCTATCTCCCTTAAATTGCACAAACTGTTTCATGTTGTTATTATCGACTCTGGTTTTACAGCTACTAGAGTCATTGCCTTCACAATCCATATTTCATTTCTGAATGATAGACTTAATTTTAGACAATGAACTTTGTTATGAAACTAAACCAAGATTGAGTGTTGCTTTGCTAAAGATCTTAAAGAAGTAGAGAAATCTCTGCAAAGTTTATTGCAAAAAGTTAAATAAAAAATTCCAGCTTCAGACTGGACTCGCACATCGTTATAAGTATGAGGACTACAGCTGGATTGAGGCTCTTACCTGATAACGAAGCTCAAGATATTTTGGATGAATGTAGGAAAGTTTTTAATTTATCTGGTTTTAAAGTAACAGACGATTCTGTAACAATAATAAAAGGCTCCGATGAAGGTATTTTTTCAATGAGTAGTAATGCAGATAAAAGTTTAAAAATGTAGTACAAAGAGAAGGTTCGACTCGAGTAACTTTTTTTATACCAACAAGTGAAAGTGAAAAACAAACAGAAGAAATCTTAGCACATGAGAAAAATATATTTTGCATAAATGCCTTTGACAGAAATATGAATATACGCACAAAGTTTTTTAAGATTAAGATTAATGGCTGCCAGAAGAGATTTTTACCCATCCCGATAATTTTTAAAAATGAAACAAAAAAGCCAGAATAGCGCCTTTATCCATATCAAAGACTACTGAATGAAGTGAATGCTGAATGGTTATATCCTATTATATCTGGTGTTGAATAGAGTTATGCTGGAAAAAATTATTTAGTAAAAGGACCAATTAATGGAACACACAAAATAATCAGAATGCAAAATTTTGCTAGAATTGATGTAGATAGACCTATTGTACGATTTTCTACTTGTATTAGTATAATTAAAAGTCGTTGACACCATTATTCCATGCAATCTTCCTAGTCTTACGGAACATGAAATATATGCATTTTCATACTACTTTGAAAGAGCTACTAAGGTAAGCTTACAAATAGAAAAGTTATATAATTTTTAATGTAAAATTATAATTTAAATTTAAAATAATATTTTTTCAAACAGGTTTGATAGATCTGTTTGCAGGCGGAATAATTTCTGTTGGTTCCATTTACAAAGGTGCTCTTGAAACGTGTACATTCCAATACAGACCAACCATTTATATGTTTGGACTTATCATTTATATATGTTTTGTTTCATGAAGGATTTGGACTTGATGAAGCAACTAAAATATTTGTATGTATTATTACATATGATACATTAACATAACATTTTTTTGAATATTATAATAATAAAAAAATTTAATCACATTTCAGCTGAAAAAATAATCAATTAACATGAAATAAGTTGGGCCTTAGATGCTGCATGTAATGTTCTACAAATTATATTAGAATCAGCGTATAAAACAAACAAAAATGCAATAAATGATGCTGTCAGGGTGTGAGCTGTATCAAATTTTGCAATCACTTTTACACACCTTTGTGATATTTTTCGCTTCGTAACTAGAATAATTTTATAATTTTGTATAGTGAGCGTTTAAAATTAAGTGATACCAATTGCATCTGCATAATGATTCGGAGATAATATTTCACTTAATATAAATTTTAAGGGGCTACTAAAAGGATTTGGATCTTCAAGTATTCGGTTATTGAATTGTCTCCGAATTTGAGATTTAAATTAATTTAAATTCAGGATATAAGAAATAAAAATATAAATTACTTTAAAAAATTTATTTGATCATAAGTAAGTACCTTAGAAACAAAATTAGTTTACTAGGTTTATAATTTAAAAACTTAGAAATTAAAGATATAAAAATAAATATGAATGAGAAAAAGATTGTTTTGAGTAATCTTTTAATTTCTATAAGTAATAGTTTAATAGTTGTCAAATTTGTTTATTAGCAAATAATTGTCAAACTACAGTGATGTTAGTATACTTAGCGAATATTACATATTTTATTGAATGGCAGATGTATGTACAGATAAATTTATATTATCTTTATAGGATTTAAGGCATTGAAAATTGTGCTTCTTAGAAGAAGAGAAAAATTGTAATTAAAATGTTATGCATATACAATGTTTGACTTGTTAAAACAACAATCAATTTAATTAAAATGCATCATCATCTTGAATAGATATTGTAATGTTCACATTATTATTAGTAATATTATTAGGAATTGTTCATTCAAAACTTAAAAGCACATTAGATTAATGTTTTCACTAATCTCTAAATACTAATGTTTTACACAACAAAAAAATTCTTTCGAACAAATATTTATAGATTTACATTAAAAATTAAATTTTATCAGACAAATTTTTAGATATAACAATGAATTGACAGTGCCTAAAAAGAAACTGTATAAAGTATCTAGTTCTGAAAGAAAACGCAAATACCTTACTATTCAGAAATACCTCATTGTGGAAAAGAGACTTTAAAAAGATTTTTGTACATACAATGACAAATGACATAGGATACGATTGAGCACAATTATACCTTCAATGATTCAGTGATCACAGTATTTATGAAATATTGCGAATATAAAAGCAAAATGTCATATTTTATTTTATCAATACAATAATTATTGTAACAAGAAAAAAGACAAAATATGTATTAAAAACATTGTGCAAAGCATAATAGAAGATTGTTAGTGTTACTAATAATAAAATTTCTAAGAATACAAAATTGAATGTATCAAAAGGCTCAACAGATTATTTATTTTATTCTTTAAACCATGTCTGATAATTTAAGATATAACAATGTGTTATTTATGTATGCAGGTAAAATAGCTCCCTGAATAAAATTAATTTATTAGTTTAGTTTAAATAATTTAAAAAACTTTTAAAATAATACCAAAATTTTGATACAATTTTTAACTTTAAAATCATAATTTGTAGCTTATTAATTAATAATCATTTTTTTTAATATTCAAGTGGCAATGGAAATAAAATATATGTTATCGAGTAAACTTACATTGTTATCTAAAGCTCAAAGTAAATTAGAGAAATACATAACATATTATCAGGTTTGGTTGGAAATGATATATTAATATGTCATCTGAGACTGATAAGATATGCACAACTGACAATTGTTTCTTCTTTATTCATTTTGAGCATGTATTGCTGGTACATCCAGGTAAGGTGTCTAGAAAAAATTACTTAAGTAATCGTATTTAATAGTTTAGACAAATAAATGTTGATAAATAACATAAATGTATAAAGTGGCATTTTTATAAAAGAAAAAAAAGTACGTAACATTCACGCATTGTCAATTAATGTGTCAGAGTCTACTCCAAGTTTTAGCACTTTAACTACGCAGCAGTCAACATATTACAAATTTTATAATAATTGTAATAATTATCGAACCAACAGTGTCATTATCCTGAGAAAGATGTAACAGTTGGACTGGAAATCATTGAAGTAGGATCTTAATGGATGATGACATAGTCTCCAGTGGATGAGTGATTAGCTGGGGCGAACCAGCCCAGTCGCTCTTTGAACTGGACACAAATTTCTTAAGCACAGGCTTCGACAAAAGCGATTTGAGGGGTTTCAGAGCTACCTTCTTGGTTGCAGAACTCGAAAGGTGCTACTGAAGCGAGCCAACGTAGACTATGCCAAGACTGGACACTTGTGGAATCAACACCATCTTCTAAAGTTGGCCACCACAATTCATCGATAGATGGATAAATGTCTGAGCTGGTTGAAATAATAATTGTGAGTCCTAAGCAATCGGCACTTTTTGTCATGGTGTGGGGTGGTGCAGTAAATATAGAGCCAGTCTCACATGAACTATTTTGCAACTTGATCATCTGAAAGTCGTTTTCCAATACATTGAGTATACAAAAAAAAATTGTGACTGTGTTTAAAATTTTATTTTAAACTTCTAATAATAAATTAATAAATTAATTTAAAAAATTTGTTATTTATGTATACTAAAGCAACGGTATTATTAAAAAAAAATTTCACATACATGCTTTCCAAAAAATATAACCTTTGATATCCGTTACGTTTGATGTGGTATTTGCTTCTAAATGCGTCCAAATGTGAGTCTACAAGTAAAAAAATGAGCTAATCTGGTTGAGATCCTCCGGTCTCCGTCTTTCAGCTAGGTTATTTTCCTTTGCCTCGTCGATTCACGACTCCTTTATATACGAGGCTGCCGCTATATCACGATGCACACCGACTGACAGCACAACACTATTCTATATATATATGGGTGGTTCTCTGTGACATCGAAGATGAAAAAAATAAATATTGCTATAACTGTGGGAATATGTTTTAGAGGTATCCAGTAGTTCTCCTGAATTTTTTCAGATTTTTTCTGGGCCATTATTTTAAGTTACAGAGAGTCAAAGTTGACATTTTAGCACTTTTTTGCATTATATGCCCATTTTCATGAATTTTTAGCTCCCAGGGGATGCATTTTTCACTAAAAACATAAGGATGACTTTTTTTGTAAAATTTTCCGAACTTTTCATTAAAAATACTTTTAAAGACATAAATTTATGCTGTCACACTATTGTAGGCCATTTAAATCTTAAATAGTGAAAATCAGCAATTCTGCTCCGGACTCTGGTAACCTAATACTGTCTAAAAGATGTCTTTTTATAGTCAGAAACTGCCTAAAAATTTCCAGAGTGGGTCTAAATCATTAAGATCACTTATGGTCAAAATATCCGGGAAAAGTGCCCGTAATATTAATAGAAATGTATATTTGTTGCCTTATAACAATGAATCTATTAGCATGATCATTGCAAAAAAATTTGTGCACTTACCTTGGAGTGGTAGAAAAGTATCTTCACTTGTTTCAGTATCCATCAAATCCCCTGTAAGCTGCTAAAAATACAAATATTATTATAAAATTATAAAAAATTATTTTTTAAACATTTATAATGCTGGATTTTTAGTTTTACATCCCTTACAAGAATTATAATACTAATCTGAAAGATTACTATAAAAGTATCAACATTATTATTATTATTATTCAGCAATACATTGTTTAGATTTCACAAACTTGTCACTGTCACGTTATCATATTATTCATTATAATTATATATCCGATTTATTTATATATCTTTTGTATTAAATACGTATATTCAGTTATTGTAATAATGATGTTTATATATTTATAGTAATCCTTCAGATTAGTATTATAATTCTTGTAAGGGATGTAAAACTAAAAATTCAGCATTATAAATGTTTAAAAATTAATTTTTTACATTTGTATAATAATATTTGTATTTTTAGCAGCTTACAGGGGATTTGATGGATACTGAAACAAGTGAAGATACTTTTCTACCACTCCAAGGTAAGTGCACAAATTTTTTTGCAATGATCATGCTAATAGATTCATTGTTATAAGGCAACAAATATACATTTCTATTAATATTACGGGCACTTTTCCCGGATATTTTGACCATAAGTGATCTTAATGATTTCGACCCACTCTGGAAATTTTTAGGCAGTTTCTGACTATAAAAAGACATCTTTTAGACAGTATTAGGTTACCAGAGTCCGGAGCTGAATTGCTGATTTTCACTATTTAAGGTTTAAATGGCTTACAATAGTGTGACAGCATAAATTTATGTCTTTAAAAGTATTTTTAATGAAAAGTTCGGAAAATTTTACAAAAAAAGTCATCCTTATGTTTTTAGTGAAAAATGCATCCCCTGGGAGCTAAAAATTCATGAAAATGGGCATATAATGCAAAAAAGTGCTAAAATGTCAACTTTGACTCTCTGTAACTTAAAATAATGGCCCAGAAAACATCTGAAAAAATTCAGGAGAACTACTGGATACCTCTAAAACATATTCCCACAGTTATAGCAATATTTATTTTTTTCATCTTCGATGTCACAGAGAACCACCCATATATATATATATAAAATGCAGTATATTCAATATAATGATAATGATGTTAAAAACATTTTGATGATAATAATGACTTACCCAGTTTTTACCTCTGTCCGTGCTCTCTTCCAGATGGAATAATAGACATATATATAATAAGAATAATACATAATAAAAATTAATGGAAAATTAAAAATAGAAAAAATAGAATCCGAGGGATCAAACTAGCTTACTAAAAGTCTAGTATTTTGAGAATATAATTAAATTAAATTCTTAAACTCTAAATCCAATATTTAGCAACATCATAATTAACAATAAATAACAATATTTTTTTCACTGGTCGAAATGCGTACAAGGAGTGACAATATTAATTTATTTGTCTTTTGCATAATCATGTTCAGTTGTATCTTTGATAATAGTATTTGCTGCTGCTGCTGTTGTTGTTGCTTTTGTTGTTGTTGTTGTTGTTGTTGTTGTTGTTGCAGGTATAACAGCTGCTAAATTTGTTAATGTGTACGTTGGTGTCAGACTTGGTGGTACTGCTGAATGGGTAGATGCATCTGAATACAATCCAAGGTTCAAATACTTAAGTACGTTCAAATGTTGCTTTTGGCGAATCATCTGATCGTATAATTGTTGCGTCTGAACTGGATTTATACCTAGCTTATGAAAGACTGCGAGAGAGGATTCCTCAGTATCTGAAATTTTGTGTTACATTAGTTATACACATCATAGAATGAAATAATTCGACATATTAGTAGAAAAATTACCTGTACTGCTTAAATTTTCTTTCTTCTGAGTTTTACCATGAACCTTACGTTTAATTATTTTTTTCACAACTTTAGCCTCGCCAACAAACATGCAGTCTACAATAGAAATAAAAAAATCATTATTTGATGTTTCATGAATTATTTTTCATTTTTTAATAAACTCACCAGAATCATCAGTTTCGCATTCATAGTCCACTTCAGTACTTCTCCTTTTCTTTTCTTTTTTTATGAAACTGGGTTTGTAATAGTCTACCATATGGTGTGAATTGAATCCGCTATGCTGAGGAATAGCATAAGGTGTTCTGCCATCTATTTGTCGCTCTCTTAGAACTCCAGGTTCAATACAGCAATGAGCAGGGCTACAACAGTTTGTGCAATTTCCATGGTATTTTTGGCTCGAAATTGGCTGGTTCTCGTAGGCATACTTTTTAACTATCTTGTTCAGTTCATTCTTCATACCAAGTTTTGCAGCCTCTGGAACCTTTTTCACATGCTTCAATAAAGATATAAAAAACGTCATATCCTCGTCATTTTCGGTATCGTTATCTACTCCCACATTTTCTGCTGTGCTGCGTAGTTTTGCAGGTGCCAAATCATTTATAGCTGTATGCATATTTGTCCTTTCAGAATCCGTAACTTCTGCTGGTGTTTGGAATAAAACATCCAAGTTACTGGATGTTACTTTAGGTACTCTTGCGTCTTTTATAAAAGCTAAGTTATCGAAATGGATCCAATTGGGATTATAAATCTGTTTCTTAGCAGCAGCAGCCTCAACTTTGTTTGACTCTCTTTTAAACTTTGCTTTAATTGAATCCCACGAATCTTGAACAGTTTCTTCTGCAAAAACAATTCGAATTATTTTAAATAAATTGTAAATTAAATTTTGATATTGTTGTGCTACAAAATATGATACAGTTGTGGAAGATGGTTTTATACCTTGCTCGGTGTACTCACTCACTTCGCTCGTGCGAATAATCTCGAGCAAGGCATAACGGAATCTACTACGAACAGTGTCATAATATACTGTCGTTTCAATTCTAATTATTGCAAATAATTAATATTATATTTAATAATGTATTAATTATTATTAATTATGTAATTATATTAATAATGTTAGGTTAAAAAAATTCTTACTTTGTTCTTGTAGTAGACCAGCAATGGAATCCCACAAGGCTGCTTTGTGCTTACTGTTATAATACAGTTCGTTTTTGACGTCGTACAAAGCCGGTCGCTGCTTGACCTCGTCTATCAAATTTTCCTCTTTTTCAGGGGGTAATTTCCTCAGCTTCACTGCAGACTTGCGTTTGGGCATTTCCTCAACTACGTATTTGTATTCGTACCGATGTGTTGTTATAGCAGTGTCGCATAGTTACGATTCTGTTTTACGTCTGCCGATAGTCAGCTGTGAGTATAAAACTGCCGAGTACCGCCCTGTGTTCTGCTACCGTGTGCTCTGCTTTGTTTATGTACAAATTACCTGAAGTGTAGTTCAAGTACATGTAGAAGCGTCACATGACCGTTGTCGACGAAGTTCTCACTCATGACCGAAATTAATACTGAAACAGGCACTGACAATGTTTTCCATGACCTTAAAAAATAATTTGAAATAATTAATAATTTGAACTTTTCCAACTTGAATAGAATTATAGAACTAAATACATTGTAAACAATTATAAACATCAGATAATGCCTGTAGTATCAAAGTCAAGAAGTTCTAGGTTTCAAAGGTAACACAAAGTCAAAATAAATAAATAAACAATTTCACAAAGAGAAAACCCAAGCGCCGCGATAGGAATCCCGTGTGCTCTGCTACGACATATAAAGCAAAAAATTGGAATCGCTAATTATATCAAGGTGCGCGGTAGCGCAACCAACGCAAGTATAATGCGCGTTATCACCTTTTAGACATCTAACTGCACCTGCGGTTTTTTTATTTTTGAATATTAATATAATTACGTAACATTTTATATAATATATTATTTCTTTTTTAATATTATTTCAGTTTGTTACAGAGCTGTAGGGGAAAAAGAAAGAGTAAGTGAGACACGCGTGATCTTTTTCATTATCTTAAACGGTCATCTTTTATCTTACACGGTCGTCAATCATCTTATTTGCCGAGAAGCGTGCGCGTAGCAGAAACTGTCGGTGACAATTATTGGTTATGTTTAATGTTGATAATTTAAAAGTTTGTGAAATTCTTGTTTTTGGACTACAGTTTTCACAGGTTCGGTATAATAATTATTTAAATTTTCTCAAAGTTTGAATGTTGTTTCACTTGGACGTTACCTTACAATGGAGTAAAATTTGAAACGTATACTTTGTTTTTTCGAAGTGCCTGAAGAGGTCCGCAAACCAGTGGACGAAACGTTGCACGATTTTTCAAATTGAGAATAAAAAATTTTTTATTCCTTGTTTAACTTGGATTGACCCTCAAAGATCGACTTTTTCTTCTTTTTTTAACCTACAATGGAGGGTGTACAAAATTTACCGTTAATATACATAGCTAATTATAAACCACTTACAAGGAAGTGTCACATCTCCGGATAACGGATCTTAACCAAACTCTAGAATACGTTTTGTAATATTGAAATATGGAGAAATCCAGAGCTAGAGACTAACGCTTTAATTTATCAAAGTTATAGATCACTAAAGCAAATTAAAAAAAAATATTATATTATATTCGGGTGGTATTGGGATGGTAAACTCTCCTTCAAAAATCAACACTGTCACTTGTATCGGAAACTACTATTAAGAACTTCTACAAAAAGTTGCTACAAATTTAAACTATTTTTTTCGTTTGTATTTATAACTAATTTTTATTTGTGGTTAAACTCATACAATTACGTAATTTATTTTCATAAATTAATTATATTTTTTTAATAGTAATTTATTATTTAATACATTTTATTATTTTTACAGCAATCAGAAGTTAAAGATTAATGAAAAAAAAAAAAACAGTCACACCGAAAGAAGACAAACTCAAAAGGTTATTTACCATAATTATTTATTAATCTGTAAGAAAGTTAAGCATATACCAAAAGTAAATATTGAAACATAAACTGTATAACATATTCATTCTAATTGAAATGGGTTATAACTTTTTTCAAGAATTTCCGTAATGCTCTTCAACTTCTTTTAAATGTTATGTGAGAATTTTTGAAACATTTTAGTATCGCTAAACGATTGAAATTTTTGGCGCAATCACTATGATCTATTTTTCACCTGATTGGTCAAACTGATTATACTAACAAAAATTGATCATTCGTTATTAATTAATTAAAAATTAATTGTTTTTAAAAAATTGCTGCATAAGCTTTTATATCATTTAAGCATCTCGTTTGCTTCTTTTCAGATTTTTATCCCATAATTATTGAAAATTTTAGACTAACTTAAAGGGGTAATACACTAAAAATTATCAAAATGAATTTAATTTACAAAAATCGTTATCGTTATAAATAATTAATATTTTTTGTGATTTAAGTTCTATTTATTTTTAACTATAAAAACTGAAAGATTTTGTCCTAAGTAAATCAGAATTTCATGCTTCCATCCTCCTTATACTGGAAAAATGTATTATGAATTTGTGCTCAGGGTACACTTTTAACCGATGAGCCAATGTTTATCTAGTTACTCTTTTTTGTGCCACTAAAGCTAATTAGATTGTAATTTTTGTAAATGCTAAATGGTTAAGTTGAAAAAATTCTAATTAATCACAAATTTTGAAAAATTATGTAATTTTCTTGACCCAACAATTTAGGATTTAGAAATATCTCACTCTAAATAGCTTCAATAGTAAGTGAGACGTTTTAGCAAAAATAGAGTGATTATGAAATTTGTTTTTTTATGAACTAAATGTTTCAGTTTTTACAGTTGTAAGTGAATACAACTCAAGTAACAAAAAAATATTTATTGCTAACAATTTTGTAGTCAAAATTAATTTTACCACATTTAAGTCTTAAAATAAAAAATTGAATGCTTTTTTGTTGCCTTTTATAAAATATTTCATCATATTGCAATTTAGTGATGTTTAGCAATCTATAGTTCGACCTTTATTATGTATGTAATTAATAACAGGTATTATATTTATATGCTTTCAGAAAAACGACTGCAGAAAAATCGTCGAATGAAACGTCAGATGATAAAGATTAACCACAAAATAGTTAAAGCTTAAACAATTTTAATATTAGCAACTAAGATATTAATTTATTATAAAATATATAAATGTTTTTTTAAATATAAATTTAACGCGTGCACTTATGTTTTAGAAACATATTTTATAACTTGACAAATAAAGGCAATATGTTAATTAAATTATGCATTTTATTTTCTCACTTGAATGCGTTGTTTTTTTCGTAAAACTTGAATAAATAATATATAAATGATGGTATTTTTAACGGCTAGTGTACGTCAAAAATACGTCTTCTAGAGCAATAAACAAAAAAAATGTACAATCGATAATTGGTATAAATTTTGTTTTAGAATCAGTTATTAAACGTATGTTCAAAAACGTTTAATAAAAGTCAAATATACATCTACTAAATGTAATTTTAAAAATCAAACCGCATTTTTGATCTCGACATTACGTATAAATTTTACGTTGAGGAAACGTATATAAAACGTTTATAGTAAACGTCATTTT
>JANSJX010000571.1:0-22021 GCA_026168455.1 Theocolax elegans | reverse complement strand
AGTCAAAGAATTTTTAAAAAATAATTGTTACCCAAAAAAGTTCATAAATCATAATGTAAGAAAAAGATTAGAGAAAATAAAATATAGTTCTAGTCATAATAATGATCAAGTTAATAATAGAGTAGTAACTAATTATAAAGCAACTTTAAATATTCCTTTTATTCCTAAATTTTATGAAAAAATATCTGGTTCTATGAAGGGCAAAGCTATCAAAGTTATACCTAAAATTTATAATAAAATTGATGGTGTTATTGTGAGGGGCAAAGATAAAATAGACAAATTAACTAAAACTAATGTAGTGTATAAATAGATTGTAAAGATTGTAATGCTAGTTATGTAGGTGAAACAAAGAGACAAGTAAAATGTCGTATTAAAGAACATAAAGCTAATATAAACAAAACTGAGTCGCACTATGTAATCAATGAACATATGCTCGCATATGATCATTCGTTAGATTTTGACAACGTCAAAATACTTGATACTGAAAAGAATTGGAAAAAACGAGTATTATCAGAAATGATCCACATAAATCTGCAACATAATGCGATCAATTGCAAAGACGATACTAGACATCTTAGCCAACATTACAGTGACATTATCAATAGTATTAAATTAAAATCTAAATTATAATGTGTATCTCTCCCCTATGACATAACCTCAAATCAATGTATATCGATCAGATGTTTAGATAAGGTGAGTGATCGACTTGCGTGTTGATCGATGCGCGTATTGTGTCTTGCACGATGCGCGACGCGGTAAATTCAAATATATATTTTTTTTTTTTTTTTTTTTTTTTTTTTTTTTTTTAATTTCTTCTCATTTAATGACGACGTGAGTTTTGTGTTTATTTATTATGTTGTACTATTATCTAAGATAATTAGGTTAAACATTTATTATAATTTATACTTATGCGTACGTGTTGGTGTATATTTATTATTTATCGTTTTATTCTACAACTTTGTAGTGTCGAGTACTTACTATATATTTTAAAAAACAAAAGGAAAATGTAATTTTTATTTATACTTTCATAATATATTTTTTATGTCAATATTGGAATGTCTATTAATAAGTTAAAAAAAACTATAAATAAAAAGGATAAATAGTAACTCATTGCTTTTGTTAATTATTTATTGTTTTTTCAAATTTCGTCTTAGACTATAATTTACCAAAAAGAACAATCGTTATTGTAATCTCCGAATCAGTATAGTGTGATCAAATTTTTCTTTGATTAATTAAAGTATTTATTTCAAAAGTATACATTTATTGTGAACTTTAGACAATTTTTAGGCACGACCGCTACACGGGAGAGCCTTATATTTTCATCATCGCAAAATGTGTGATGCATCAAAATATACTAGATATTAATGGGTTGTAAGAGAAATTTATATGTATTAGAATTCAGTTAAGGCCCTCCCTAAAATGTATGTATGGATGTATGTATGTATGTATGTATGTAATCATGTATCAAAGATAACTCAGTCAATTTTTTACCGATTTAGCTGAGATTCACAGGGTAACTTCGTCATAAAGTAATTAGATAATGGTCCTATTTTCAGATATATAGCACTGAAACACTTAAAGTTATGGCATTATTTTTAATTCCTTAGAAATGGTTTTGTAGCATTATCTTGAAATGTATTAATTCTACATAAAAACTTTATACGGACGAAATGTTCGTCTCAAAATAACAAAACTTTTTCCTATTGTACACTTAACGCTCAAAACAATATTTTCGAAGATAAACATAGAAAAACGGTCAAAATAATGAAAAAAGCACAAAAAAACGCGTTTTTTCGCAATAAAACGAAATGTATTGTTTTTACTAACTTTTAATGAACAAAATGTTCCTATGAAAATAATAAACCTTTTTTCTATTATACACTTAACGCTCAAAACAATATTTTCGAAGATAAACATAGAAAAACGGTTAAAGTAATCAAAAAAATATGAAAAAACGTTAAAAATTTGACTTCTATTGTATAATTATTGTTGATATAACATCATTTTCTTTTATGTATTTGTTATATGTAAGTCTTTAATATCTTTCTCCGGTTCATCATTTTCGTCATCAAATAAATTGCTATACCATCTTGTAAATCAGGTCCAACTATTTCAGAAATATAGTCAAGTGACGCCTTAACCGCCAATTTTTCAGTCTTTCTTGAAGTGTCAAATTTTGTACACCATTCTAAAATTAATTATATTTATGTAAAAAAATGAAAAATAAAATATTGAAATTATTATTATTGTTACTAAAAATGATTCCTATCTAATATTTTTGTTTTGAAGGCGTATTTTTTTGAAATTCAGGTACCCAACTGGTATGACTTCGTCATTGAAATACACTACACTTTTATGCTCATCTTTATCTTTAAAATAAATTAATTATTTTACAATTATTTTTCAAAAAGTAAAAAATTATTTTCTTTTATACTATAATAAAAACTTACATTACAATACTTTTGATGTACAAAGGACAATTTAAACAAATGTTTTATACTCCCCTTCTCCTTCTCCAAAAATGTTTAAGCCATACTTTTCTTTCTAAAAAAATAATATATGTATGTATAAAATAATAAACCTGTTAATAGACAATTACATTGTAATCTATCTTAAGATTTTTTAATAATATATTTTATTAATATAACAATTTCAAAGTATAAATTTTATTTGTACCGTAAAATGCAATTTCTATCTAAAAATTCTGAATATATATCTTATGTAGATAAATGCACCTACCACTTTTATAATTTTTTACTGTTTCCACTTGAAAATCTTTATAAAGTTGTGGTCTGAATTTTTGTTCTATACCGTAATTATAAAATCAAAACAGACACTTAAACCCATAACAATATCCTTCACATACATCTTCATAAGCTATTGTCCTAAACTCTTCGTACATAGTGCAATTGAAATTCTCCTTTAAGAAAAATGACCAAAATTGGAAGAGTGTGTTCACCTCTTGTAACTTCTCTATACCAAGTTGTTTACGCTCTAAAATAAAAAGAGATTCCATGAATTCTAAAGTGAACGACTTTATGTAAATTTTATAAATAATGAATATAACAACATGATTAATATTAACATGATTTCTTTAGCTAAGAAAAGAAAACATATTATAATAATCATCATCACATCAAGAATTTATAACTTAGTTACAAAAAGTAAATTCAAGATTTTTTAATATCTTACCTTTTAAACAACGTGAATGCTATTTATGATGCACTTGTTGAGTGAAACCGTTTACTTTCAATAACGAATGACTGGGGTGTTGGGAAGTTGACAATGATTGCGGAGCACTACCGTAACTGCTAGCTAAGAAATCTTTGTTTGAACTTGTATCAGCACTACTTCTGTAAATATAAATTAAAAATAAAAATCTATTATTATTGTAATAGAAAATAAAGCTAAATATTCAAAAACGTAAAAAATATCACATTAAGTAATAAAAGTTGTTAGAAGATAACACATTGAACATCAGTTAATGGATTGAAAATCTTAATGATGTTCGCAAAACACTTTAATTAATATTGCATAATTACACAATTTAACAATTGTTATATATGTTAAATAAAAATTATAATGTGCTCAAATTATAAATTTTATAAGCTTATTTCAAAATTAATATCTATGTAATTTATATATTTACCCTGAATATGTTCTCGGTCTTAATAATTATAAGTGCCATTCTTTTAAATTATTGTATTTATTATTACATAATAAGAACTTTAATAGTAAAATAATAAATACAACATTAAATGCAAACTTACTGTAATTTAAAATAAATTAAAAAATGTAATAATAAAATGTCACAAACCGTTAATGTATACCAGATCAACCTTGAGAAATATTAAGCATCGCCAAAACTATCCCAATACAAAACAAGAGGCTCGTGGTTATTGTTGAATTGAACCATTATTGTTCCACTCCTACCATTGTTACTCTTGCATTAAAATTGACTAGTAGGTGAATTACTCCTATAATTCATAATTATCTTATATAATTTATCTTTAAATTTAATTATAATGTATTCTACAATTTAAAACATAAATAAAGCGTAAAAAAATAAATATTACTTAGTTATTGACAACTTACGGCAACTTAATATTTTCAAAAATAAATAAAATATAAATCTTTTACTAAATAATAAATAAAAATTATTTACCATCCAAAAATAGAGTTATTCTATTATTTTCAAACACTGCCAACATTGGACAAATACTGGACAAGAGCTTCTGCTGTTTTTGTAATGCTCACTTAACTTTATATTAGAATAACTAATATCATACAGTAAAACTTCATGAAAATCATATAAAAACTATGTGTATATGTAATATATATACATAATGTATATACATAACTTTATATACACAATAAAATAAATAAACTAACGTTATATTTATTGTCCGTTTAAATAGTGCCATCAGCGCCATCATAAACTAAAACTAAAAAAGGGGGGGATGGTGGGGCCCCTCCGTCGCCCCAACCAGTGAGGTACGTCCAGCCCGGAAGATTGTTTATATGAAAAAAAAGGGATTCTCCTGTGAGACTTTGTATGAGTAGCATCAGAGAGATAGTTATATTAAAGCGGAAGCGATCAGGGATCAAGTGAAAAAAAAAAAAAAAGACTATTAGCTCGCTGTTACGATCGCCGATCGTACAGTGTGCAGCAAATCTGCAACACCGAAAGGGGCAGAACAAGGTACACCAGCCAGCCAAAATGACCTTGCCTAAGAAGGAAAACTCGAAACCTCAGGACGAGGAATCAAAGAATGGCGATGATGACAAAAATATGGAGACCTCAGACTCGGAGTACAGCAACACGTCGGGAGGCGAGTCATCGGATGGATCAGCTACTCCAACGGAGGAAGCTGGTTTTGAATCTCCCAAGAGAAGAAAGAGAAAAAGAAAGAGCTCCATCAACAGCAGCCAGGTACCGACCCCAATTAAAAATAAATTCAGTGTATTAGCTAAAACCGATGATGAGTCAAGCGCGACAGTAGTAATCAAAAAATCCGTATCAATTCCCCCTTTTAACGTTCTACTTGAAAAAGAAAAAACCTTTAAAGACTTGCAGAAAACGATTAATACTTCGTGTGAATTCGCGCCAATAATAATAAATAAACCGCGGAGTAAAGAGATGAGTATTAGAGTTGCGACATTAACCGATTACAGAGCTCTACAAACAGCCCTCGAAACTGAAAAGTACGCGTTCTACACGTTTAAAGATCCGCTAACCACACCTCCGGTTAAAGTCGTGTTTAAGCACCTTCCCGAGACAACGACCACGGAAGAAGTAAAAACAGAATTGCAAAGATTAGGTTTTAAAATTATCAACGTTTCACAGATGCGAAAAAATGGATCGACAAAAGGTATCTTTTTACCTGTATTCCTAATAACCCTCGAAAACTCGGAAAAAACCAAGGCAATAAAAGATTTAAAAACATTATTTTACGTCAAAATAACAATCGAGGACTACGTTAAGCCAAAGGCTCCGATTCAATGTTTTAAATGCCAAAGATACAACCACGTATCAAGTCAATGTCGTGTAAATCCACGGTGCGTTAAATGCGGCGATGAGCACGCGTCTAAAGAATGCTTAAAAACAACTGAGACTCCGGGTAAATGTGCTAATTGCAAAGGCAATCACACTGCTAACTACAGGGGTTGTCCGGCTTACAAACAAACTCGTGCATCGATAAACAAAATAAACAATAAATCTGCACCTAAAGAACAAAAATCTAAAGCTAAAAAACCAAATCTGCAATCAACAACAGACTTTCCAAGCCTAAAAAGAAAACCGGATAAAACAGCTGAACAACCCTCCGCGCCGACGAAATTAAACGCCAATGAAAGGATAAAATCTTACAAAGAATCGTTACAAAAAGCTGCTAAACCGGAAAACAATAAACCAGAATCGTTTGACGATATTATAAATTATTTACGAGAAACAAGCGAACTAGCGCGTAAAATCATGACAGGTAAACTCTCGCGAATAGAAGCTGTAAACAGCGCTGCTGAATTAAGTTGCACTTTATTAAGTATAACTTTCAAATATGGCAAATTCATCGACTAAATTAAAAATCTGCGCGTGGAATGCTCATGGCTGCTTCAATAAAAAACTCGAAATTGAATCGTTTATAGTTAAACATGATATAGATATCTGCCTAATATCGGAAACATTATTAAAAAATAACAATAAATTCAAAATTCGCGATTATGACACATACAGAAATGACAACAATCGAGGTACAGCAATAATAGTTAAACGACACCTAAATCATTATGAATACCCAATAAAAAATCTAGAACACGTAGAAGCAACAGCAATAAAAATTAAAATTCAAGGCTCCGAGGTCGCGATAGTTTCAACTTACAACGGCCCTAATACAATATTCAATAAACCTGACTACAACAGAATCTTTTCGTTAAATCAATCGGTACTAGCCGCGGGTGACTTCAACGCGAAGCATAAATCGTGGGGAAGTCGAGTGAATAATCCATTAGGCAATAAATTAAAAGATTACAGTGATAAGAAAAATTTAATAATCTGCGCACCAGCTGAATTCACTCATTATCCTTACACAAAAAACCATAAACCGGACATCATAGATTTTGCAATAACCAAAAACATAACATACCAATTAGATATTCAAGCGGTTCAAGAATTAAATTCCGACCATTTACCAATAATAATAACTATGGAAACAAATAGTGTATTTAATTATCCGAAATCAAAATTCAACTTTAAACAAACACATTGGGAAAGTTTCACAAAACATCTATTAGACAATAAACCTAATACAGAAAATTTAGATTCTGCAGATAAAATAGATAATGCTTTAGAAAACTTAACTTTATCAATTAAAAATGCAATAGCAAACTCGACACCCACCTCGGATAACTCAAACCGCGATCCTCCATTACCTAAAGATATAATGTTAAAAATAAACGAAAGAAATAAATTGAGATCAAAGCACCACAAATCTCCAAACGTAATAATTAAAAATAAAATAAACAGACTTCAAAAAGAAATAGATCGCGAGATAAAAGAATTTAGATGCAATTCGTGGAATAATTACTTAAAATCATTAAACATTAAAGATAATTCACTATGGAGAATAACTAAAATATTAACTAAAACAAGAACTTCAATATCTCCGTTAAAAGACGAAAATAATGAATTAAAATTTTTCTCACCGCAGGATAAGGCCGACTGTCTAGCAAAAAACTTCGCAAAAACATTCACTCCTCACGATAATCCATCAATACCCGCGTTTATCAAAGAAACAGACGAATATATTAAAAAATATCTCGAGTTAAAATGCACAGATAAAATACCTCAAATCGCGCCATATCAATTAAGAAACCACATAAAAAGTACAAAAAACAATAAAGCTCCAGGCCCGGATGAAATAACAAACTTTGTCTTAAAAAAACTACCGATCGAATATTTAGTAATAATCACCGAAATTTTCAATTCCTGCTTTAAACTTCAATACTTCCCGGATAAATGGAAAAAAGCAATAGTACTTGTATTTTTAAAACCGGGTAAAGATCAGACACAGGCCACGAGTTACAGACCCATAAGTCTTCTAAATACACTAAGTAAATGTTTAGAATCAATGTTTTTAATATTCTTAAATAAATTCATTAAAACTAACAGTCTCTTAAGAAATGAACAATTCGGTTTTCGCGAAGGTCACTCAACGCAGCACCAAATACTCCGATTAACAGAACGCGTAACTAAAAGCTTTAACTGGAAACAAAACACCGGCGCGGTACTATTAGACGTAGAAAAAGCATTTGATAGCGTATGGATAAATGGCATTTTAAGAAAATTAATAGAATATAATATACCTAAATGGATAATACACTTTTTAAATGAGTACCTAAATAACAGAAAGTTTGTAGTTAAAATAGATAACACCGAGTCAATAGAACAAAATATAAAAGCAGGCGTTCCACAAGGAAGTCTTATGGGTCCGGTAATATTTATCTTAAGCATCAACGATATGCCTAAGTTAACAAATCAAATGGAAATAGGAATCTATGCTGATGACACAATAATATACACATCAGCTAGAAGTAATGACACAATAGTTAAAAGGCTAAACGAACAACTCGAACTAATAAATGATTGGTGTAAAAAATGGAGGATCAAAATAAACGCAACTAAATCGGATGCCATACTATTCTCGGTCAAAAAAGTCAATACAAATAAAATAGAACAGCCAAAATTCAATAATACAAAGATACCGTGGAAGACCAACGTAAAATACCTCGGGGTCACTTTGGATAAAAGATTAAAATTCCACACACACACGACTAATTTGCAAAATAAAGCATACGGAGCAATAGCTAAATTAAATCCGCTTATTAATCAACACTCGTCATTAAACATAAACAACGGGCTCATTATATACAAAATGCTAATCAGACCTATAATTACATACGCTTCAACAGTCTGGGGAGGTGCAGCCGATATAAATATCAATAAAATTCAACGAACGCAAAATCGAGTATTAAAACTAATAACTAAAGCACCGATGTATACTAAAATCTCGCGATTACATAAAGAACTAGAAATAGAATATATAAAAGACTACATACGCGATTCCGCAATTAAATTTTATGAAAACACCGAAAACTCAAAGTACGAACTCGTGAAAAACCTCGGCAAATATGAATTCGAGCCACGCGATAAACACCGCAGACCTAAAGACTTTTTAAGTATAAAATAATAATGATATATTTTATTTCATTTCAGGCATCCATCAGCATTCAACGGAGTCAAGATTATTAATAAACTAACCCCCTATTAACTAAATTCTTCCCCCATACTAATAACACTAATTTACTAATTTCTTTTCAGCGCGGCATTGGTTAACAAACCAATGCCGACAAGTCAGTGGCTTTTTTCCCTCGCAAGAGGTTTTTTGCCCTGAATAAAGTCCTGTTCAAACAGTCATGTCCCAACATTTCCTTACAGTGTGAAAACGTTCGTTAGAACGGTACACTTAACCCCAACTCCTTATTTAACCCTTTGGAACCTCCCAAAAGGAGAGGCTGCTTGACCTTCTCACCATTAAAACATCGAATGGGAGAAAGCCAAGTGTCTGTGGCAGAGCCTCACTGGAGGGGGCGTGGTGGTGCCCCTTTCACCCTTTCCCTTCCTTCCTTCCTTCCGAAAAAAAAAACAGTCTCTTTTCTCTCGTTGACCAGGAAACTACTACTCGATACTTCAACATGTCTGGACGCGGCAAAGGTGGTGGCAAGGTTAAGGGCAAGTCAAAGACCCGATCCAACCGAGCTGGACTTCAATTCCCGGTGGGACGTATTCACCGTCTGCTCAGGAAAGGTAACTATGCCGAGCGCGTTGGAGCCGGTGCCCCGGTCTACCTCGCCGCGGTGATGGAGTACTTGGCCGCTGAGGTCCTCGAGTTGGCGGGCAACGCCGCTCGGGACAACAAGAAGACCAGGATCATCCCACGTCATCTTCAATTGGCCATCCGAAACGACGAGGAGTTGAACAAACTCCTCTCCGGGGTGACCATTGCTCAGGGTGGAGTATTGCCTAACATCCAGGCCGTCCTCTTACCCAAGAAGACCGAGAAGAGCTCTTAATTCTACGATTTCCTGCTTCAACATTTACATAAACAATCGGCCCTTTTCAGGGCCACCAAACAAATTTAACGTATAAAATAAACTATAAGTGCCATAAAAAAATTAGAAACCGATGTAAAAAAGTATATTAAATTATAATGTATCGCGTTATTTTGTTACCTTTAAGTAAATAAAAAGTACTTTTCGCAACAAATATAATATATAATATATGATTGAAAATTAACGCTTATACAACATACTTGTATTTGTATATAAGTAGTATTATAGAAGTATTCTATCTATAGATCATCTAGCGCTCGCAGTGTGCATTTAAGTAATCGTAATACATTCGACGTTTTTAATATTGTTCCGCATCTAACTCAATTCGATTGAATTTTATAAATAACGAAATAGTGAACATGCTAAAATATAATAATACAATTTTACAATATAGAAAAACATTTAATTGATATGTTCACATGCAGTTTTTACGTATTCTGCACCAAAAAATACACTTATAGAAGTTTAATAAAATTGCAGTTATAATACCGTATTATTTCAAAGCACAGTTTACCAAAAAAATCATATTTTAGATTTTTTTTTCTCCATATCTGCGATGAAGTTTATGAAATTTATTATACAGTTTAATAAATAAACCGTATTTTCGACATTTTTGACCAATTAGAGTAAGATACGAGAAATAATAAATTTCTAAACTAAATAAACAAGTTTTCGTTATGTTATCGAATTGACACATAAATGCGAAAGCCATCAGTGTGCTCGGGAACTATTCACTAAAATTCTTATTTGCAATCTAGAAATTGTTAATATAAAGACCACCTACTACCTTTACTCGAGATTTCAAATTAATCTTTTTTTTTATCAGATTAATTAAAAAATATTTTTTAAGCTTTTAAACAAATTGTATTGTTATTAAATTTTATTTACATTCTTTTAGTAGTATCTCGAAATGTTACTGTTTCAATTAATTAAATCTCCGTATTTACTCTCATTTTTTTTAGATTCTTTATCCATAATAGACTCACTGCAGGATATCGCAGGAACCATTATTAAAGTGAATAATAATTGCAGCTTATTTAAGAAATTTAATTTTTACATAAATTATTTGTTAACATTAAAGTCGTTTTTTATTATTTTAACCTAAACTTGTCCTCTTAATATAGGTCCCAAATTATTGCGACAATCTAGTTTTTCCTTTTCTAATGTTTGTTTATCTTTGAATTTTTCGGTGAATGTTAATTGTGAATGTTAATTGTGAAAGATACAACAAAATGAGAAATAATAAAGTGGTCGTACGCACCGCGCAGGCGCCATTGACAAAGTGGTGGGGAGAGAAAAGGTCAAGAGAGGGGGAACCTTACTCGCTTATAAACCTATAAAACGCGCGGCCCAAAAAAAATTTTTCATCAGTTCGGTGTTTCTCTCCGTGTAGTGAACTACTCCAAACAGTAATCAGTCAAGATGACCGGCCGTGGCAAGGGAGGAAAAGGTCTGGGAAAAGGAGGCGCCAAGCGTCATAGAAAGGTGTTGCGTGATAACATCCAAGGCATCACCAAGCCCGCCATCCGCCGTCTCGCTAGACGTGGTGGTGTCAAGCGTATCTCCGGCCTCATCTACGAGGAGACCCGAGGAGTCCTCAAGGTCTTCCTTGAAAATGTGATCCGTGACGCCGTCACTTACACCGAGCACGCCAAGCGCAAGACCGTTACCGCCATGAAGGAAGGAAGGAAGGGAAAGGGTGAAAGGGGCACCACCACGCCCCCTCCAGTGAGGCTCTGCCACAGACACTTGGCTTTCTCCCATTCGATGTTTTAATGGTGAGAAGGTCAAGCAGCCTCTCCTTTTGGGAGGTTCCAAAGGGTTAAATAAGGAGTTGGGGTTAAGTGTACCGTTCTAACGAACGTTTTCACACTGTAAGGAAATGTTGGGACATGACTGTTTGAACAGGACTTTATTCAGGGCAAAAAACCTCTTGCGAGGGAAAAAAGCCACTGACTTGTCGGCATTGGTTTGTTAACCAATGCCGCGCTGAAAAGAAATTAGTAAATTAGTGTTATTAGTATGGGGGAAGAATTTAGTTAATAGGGGGTTAGTTTATTAATAATCTTGACTCCGTTGAATGCTGATGGATGCCTGAAATGAAATAAAATATATCATTATTTTATACTTAAAAAGTCTTTAGGTCTGCGGTGTTTATCGCGTGGCTCGAATTCATATTTGCCGAGGTTTTTCACGAGTTCGTACTTTGAGTTTTCGGTGTTTTCATAAAATTTAATTGCGGAATCGCGTATGTAGTCTTTTATATATTCTATTTCTAGTTCTTTATGTAATCGCGAGATTTTAGTATACATCGGTGCTTTAGTTATTAGTTTTAATACTCGATTTTGCGTTCGTTGAATTTTATTGGTATTTATATCGGCTGCACCTCCCCAGACTGTTGAAGCGTATGTAATTATAGGTCTGATTAGCATTTTGTATATAATGAGCCCGTTGTTTATGTTTAATGACGAGTGTTGATTAATAAGCGGATTTAATTTAGCTATTGCTCCGTATGCTTTATTTTGCAAATTAGTCGTGTGTGTGTGGAATTTTAATCTTTTATCCAAAGTGACCCCGAGGTATTTTACGTTGGTCTTCCACGGTATCTTTGTATTATTGAATTTTGGCTGTTCTATTTTATTTGTATTGACTTTTTTGACCGAGAATAGTATGGCATCCGATTTAGTTGCGTTTATTTTGATCCTCCATTTTTTACACCAATCATTTATTAGTTCGAGTTGTTCGTTTAGCCTTTTAACTATTGTGTCATTACTTCTAGCTGATGTGTATATTATTGTGTCATCAGCATAGATTCCTATTTCCATTTGATTTGTTAACTTAGGCATATCGTTGATGCTTAAGATAAATATTACCGGACCCATAAGACTTCCTTGTGGAACGCCTGCTTTTATATTTTGTTCTATTGACTCGGTGTTATCTATTTTAACTACAAACTTTCTGTTATTTAGGTACTCATTTAAAAAGTGTATTATCCATTTAGGTATATTATATTCTATTAATTTTCTTAAAATGCCATTTATCCATACGCTATCAAATGCTTTTTCTACGTCTAATAGTACCGCGCCGGTGTTTTGTTTCCAGTTAAAGCTTTTAGTTACGCGTTCTGTTAATCGGAGTATTTGGTGCTGCGTTGAGTGACCTTCGCGAAAACCGAATTGTTCATTTCTTAAGAGACTGTTAGTTTTAATGAATTTATTTAAGAATATTAAAAACATTGATTCTAAACATTTACTTACAAGGAGACCCTCATATGTTTGGGAAAAGGATCGTGCCCAGCTTGTAGTATATGTTTTCTAATATAAAAATATGAAAAAAGCCAGAGCCGCAGACTCTAACAATCGTTTTTTCAAAAGTTATACGCTGTTAAAGCAAAATTTACAAAAAAAAGAGACCTCATTTTAAACGCTTATAACTTCTGACCTATCAAATATTGACATTCAAACTAAAGTTTACTGAAAAGCTAAGATAAAATAGATACATTTTAAAAAAAAGTACGTTCAAATCCGTTAAAATGGAGCAGAGTTATAGCCGAATTAAGAATTTAAAGAAATTTAGCTTAAAATAATCAATAAAATTTGTACTGCCCAATTTTTGTTTAAAATTGTTTCTAATTCTTAATTTTGTTATAACTCTGCTCCATTTTAACGGATTGAAACGTGCTTTTTTTTAAAATGTATCTATTTTATCTTAGCTTTTCAATAAACTTTGGTTTGAATGTCAATATTTGATAGGTCAGAAGTTATAAGCGTTAAAATGAGGTCTCTTTTTTTTGGAAATTTTGCTTTAACATCTTATAACTTTTGAAAAAACGATTGTTAGAGTCTGCGGCTTTGGCTTTTTTCATATTTTTATATTAGAAAACATATACTACAAGCTGGGCACAATCCGTTTCCCAAACATATGAGGGTCTCCTTGTTAGTGTATTTAGAAGACTTATGGGTCTGTAACTCGTGGCCTGTGTCTGATCTTTACCCGGTTTTAAAAATACAAGTACTATTGCTTTTTTCCATTTATCCGGGAAGTATTGAAGTTTAAAGCAGGAATTGAAAATTTCGGTGATTATTACTAAATATTCGATCGGTAGTTTTTTTAAGACAAAGTTTGTTATTTCATCCGGGCCTGGAGCTTTATTGTTTTTTGTACTTTTTATGTGGTTTCTTAATTGATATGGCGCGATTTGAGGTATTTTATCTGTGCATTTTAACTCGAGATATTTTTTAATATATTCGTCTGTTTCTTTGATAAACGCGGGTATTGATGGATTATCGTGAGGAGTGAATGTTTTTGCGAAGTTTTTTGCTAGACAGTCGGCCTTATCCTGCGGTGAGAAAAATTTTAATTCATTATTTTCGTCTTTTAACGGAGATATTGAAGTTCTTGTTTTAGTTAATATTTTAGTTATTCTCCATAGTGAATTATCTTTAATGTTTAATGATTTTAAGTAATTATTCCACGAATTGCATCTAAATTCTTTTATCTCGCGATCTATTTCTTTTTGAAGTCTGTTTATTTTATTTTTAATTATTACGTTTGGAGATTTGTGGTGCTTTGATCTCAATTTATTTCTTTCGTTTATTTTTAACATTATATCTTTAGGTAATGGAGGATCGCGGTTTGAGTTATCCGAGGTGGGTGTCGAGTTTGCTATTGCATTTTTAATTGATAAAGTTAAGTTTTCTAAAGCATTATCTATTTTATCTGCAGAATCTAAATTTTCTGTATTAGGTTTATTGTCTAATAGATGTTTTGTGAAACTTTCCCAATGTGTTTGTTTAAAGTTGAATTTTGATTTCGGATAATTAAATACACTATTTGTTTCCATAGTTATTATTATTGGTAAATGGTCGGAATTTAATTCTTGAACCGCTTGAATATCTAATTGGTATGTTATGTTTTTGGTTATTGCAAAATCTATGATGTCCGGTTTATGGTTTTTTGTGTAAGGATAATGAGTGAATTCAGCTGGTGCGCAGATTATTAAATTTTTCTTATCACTGTAATCTTTTAATTTATTGCCTAATGGATTATTCACTCGACTTCCCCACGATTTATGCTTCGCGTTGAAGTCACCCGCGGCTAGTACCGATTGATTTAACGAAAAGATTCTGTTGTAGTCAGGTTTATTGAATATTGTATTAGGGCCGTTGTAAGTTGAAACTATCGCGACCTCGGAGCCTTGAATTTTAATTTTTATTGCTGTTGCTTCTACGTGTTCTAGATTTTTTATTGGGTATTCATAATGATTTAGGTGTCGTTTAACTATTATTGCTGTACCTCGATTGTTGTCATTTCTGTATGTGTCATAATCGCGAATTTTGAATTTATTGTTATTTTTTAATAATGTTTCCGATATTAGGCAGATATCTATATCATGTTTAACTATAAACGATTCAATTTCGAGTTTTTTATTGAAGCAGCCATGAGCATTCCACGCGCAGATTTTTAATTTAGTCGATGAATTTGCCATATTTGAAAGTTATACTTAATAAAGTGCAACTTAATTCAGCAGCGCTGTTTACAGCTTCTATTCGCGAGAGTTTACCTGTCATGATTTTACGCGCTAGTTCGCTTGTTTCTCGTAAATAATTTATAATATCGTCAAACGATTCTGGTTTATTGTTTTCCGGTTTAGCAGCTTTTTGTAACGATTCTTTGTAAGATTTTATCCTTTCATTGGCGTTTAATTTCGTCGGCGCGGAGGGTTGTTCAGCTGTTTTATCCGGTTTTCTTTTTAGGCTTGGAAAGTCTGTTGTTGATTGCAGATTTGGTTTTTTAGCTTTAGATTTTTGTTCTTTAGGTGCAGATTTATTGTTTATTTTGTTTATCGATGCACGAGTTTGTTTGTAAGCCGGACAACCCCTGTAGTTAGCAGTGTGATTGCCTTTGCAATTAGCACATTTACCCGGAGTCTCAGTTGTTTTTAAGCATTCTTTAGACGCGTGCTCATCGCCGCATTTAACGCACCGTGGATTTACACGACATTGACTTGATACGTGGTTGTATCTTTGGCATTTAAAACATTGAATCGGAGCCTTTGGCTTAACGTAGTCCTCGATTGTTATTTTGACGTAAAATAATGTTTTTAAATCTTTTATTGCCTTGGTTTTTTCCGAGTTTTCGAGGGTTATTAGGAATACAGGTAAAAAGATACCTTTTGTCGATCCATTTTTTCGCATCTGTGAAACGTTGATAATTTTAAAACCTAATCTTTGCAATTCTGTTTTTACTTCTTCCGTGGTCGTTGTCTCGGGAAGGTGCTTAAACACGACTTTAGCCGGAGGTGTGGTTAGCGGATCTTTAAACGTGTAGAACGCGTACTTTTCAGTTTCGAGGGCTGTTTGTAGAGCTCTGTAATCGGTTAATGTCGCAACTCTAATACTCATCTCTTTACTCCGCGGTTTATTTATTATTATTGGCGCGAATTCACACGAAGTATTAATCGTTTTCTGCAAGTCTTTAAAGGTTTTTTCTTTTTCAAGTAGAACGTTAAAAGGGGGAATTGATACGGATTTTTTGATTACTACTGTCGCGCTTGACTCATCATCGGTTTTAGCTAATACACTGAATTTATTTTTAATTGGGGTCGGTACCTGGCTGCTGTTGATGGAGCTCTTTCTTTTTCTCTTTCTTCTCTTGGGAGATTCAAAACCAGCTTCCTCCGTTGGAGTAGCTGATCCATCCGATGACTCGCCTCCCGACGTGTTGCTGTACTCCGAGTCTGAGGTCTCCATATTTTTGTCATCATCGCCATTCTTTGATTCCTCGTCCTGAGGTTTCGAGTTTTCCTTCTTAGGCAAGGTCATTTTGGCTGGCTGGTGTACCTTGTTCTGCCCCTTTCGGTGTTGCAGATTTGCTGCACACTGTACGATCGGCGATCGTAACAGCGAGCTAATAGTCTTTTTTTTTTTTTTCACTTGATCCCTGATCGCTTCCGCTTTAATATAACTATCTCTCTGATGCTACTCATCGTTACCGCCATGGACGTTGTCTACGCTCTCAAACGCCAAGGACGTACCCTCTATGGTTTTGGAGGTTAAACCATCATTTTTTTAAAGAGAAAGGAGTGGAGAGGAGGAAAAACAATCGGCCCTTTTCAGGGCCACCACATCTTTTAAATGTCAGAACTACTATTTTTTCTGATTTAAAATTTAAATATACGTTACACAAAATAACACTTGTAACTTCAGTAATTAATATAAATTAATATGTACCTTATTTAATTTTTATATTTTCAAATTTTTGGAAAACGACATCTAGATAAGTATTCAATTTTTATTCTAAATTTAGAGAAATTCGAAAAATTCCACTGATAATTATATATTTGTATGCACTCGCCTAATAAACTCGGGATAAATCTACTAACGGGTGCTGATCGATCCTTATTGAATTTATTGAATTATAATTTTAAATTAATACCTTTAGTTTTAATTTATCTTAAAAATAAAAAGTAAGCGTTATGTCGGTAACACCCTTCCGCACTTTGATTTACGCTATAAATATACCGAATACACTTACGAGGATGTGATACTAGGGATGGCCGATACCTTGAAAAAGTATCGAGATTAAAACAACGACTCCGCAAAAGTATCGATTCTATAGTATCGATACTTTTTAAAAAGTATCGAAGTACTTGCTGGTATCGATGCATTGTCTGCACACGTACATAAAATTTATTTAATATATATATAAAAATATATAATATATATATTTAAAATATTTAATTAATGTATGTTAAATAAATTTATCTATATTTATCTATAAATAGTGCATCGAATATAATTTTAAGATACATTAAAATAATTTAATATATAATTAATGTGTATGCGTGTGTATGAAAATAAAATAAAATCTAAAAAATAGATTGTTGATTTAATCTTTATTTTAGAGTTACAGGAATAAAATGTACGTCATCTATTGACCGAAAAAGTCGCTCAAATATTATATTTACATCTTGTGTTACAAATGACAATAATACTGTTCTGCAAAAAGCTCTTGCTGCAATGTCATTGTTTAGAAGCTGCAAATATTCCCAAAGCTCCAACTCTTCTAACGTTAATTTGTTATATTAAAAAATAAGTTACCTTCATTTCGGTGCACAATCTCAATGACTGGACTCGCCATGATATCTATAGAAGTCAATTGATTTGATTCAACTTTAAAGCTAAGAGAAATTTGAAACCGTGGGGAAAATGTGATTTTTTAAAGCCAAGCAATACGGAAAAATGCATTTTCCGCACACTGTATCGAAAAGTATATTAATTATTAAATAATTGCATTGATTATTATCAATTGTATGATATAATTTAGCAATTAAATAAAATAATACGTACTGTTATTATCAAATATATTTTAATGCTAGACCTCGTCAATTCCTTGCAGTATACAATCGAAATTCTTCCAAAGGTTTGCTGATTGCTCTTCTTCTTGAAGCTGATAGTAAATCATGGAATAAATAAATTTTATGAGAAATAACTTAGTATTATAATATTTAATTTTAAACTAAGATAAGAAAAATAGCTACAAATCAACTAATAAAATATTTCTTAAATTTTTAAATTGAATGCTAATCATGCCAATAAATGAAAAGGTAGAACAAATGAAATGATTAAATTACAAGGTGAAATGACACGCATACATATTCATTCGAGCTAATAATTTATTCTTATCAACACCCACACATGAAAGTATCTTACAATCACGAAAAGTTGACTAGTGAAATATATTAGAAATAAATATACATATAAATAAAGATATGTTTAACTCCACTCTTCATAGTTGAACGAACTCAAGAATACTAATTCATTTAAATGCCTACCAGTAAGCTTATTCCGATTGTGACGTTTCACGAGCTTAGCCCTTGAAAATTGACGTTCAGATGGAACAGTAGTCGATAACGCAGTCAAATGCTTCAATGCTATTTTAGACAAATTAGGGTAACTAGTTTCAACATTTCTCCAGTAAGCAAAAACATCCTCAGTACGATCGATGCACTCTAACTCTAAATACTGTTGCAATTCTAACGAAGTTGTTTTCTGTTTTTGTTTTTGTTTAGCTAACAACTTTTCATGAACTTCCCAATGCTTACCACCACTACTTGTAGAAGATTGTGATTGCGTGCATGAATCCTTAATTTTGTTTTGAAACATTGAGCTGTCTGCCTGCTCTAACTGTTTATTTATGTAGTCAAGCGCCTTGACAACTGACATTGGATCCTCAAAATGCATTTTTTTAAATCTGGGATCTAAAATTGTACTTACAGCTGTAACGCAATATTTCTCTATAAGACCACATCTGGTTTTATCACGCATCCTCTCCAACAGTTCTTTCTGAAACGAATGTCCAGTTTCAGTCACACTTTTTCACTCTGTAAGGTTGATTTCAAACAATGTATAAATGGAATTGCCAAACTACTGGTGACATATTTCTCACCACTCATTTCGGTTATTACATTACATATAGGTTTAGTAAACTTTAAAATATCTATTACAATTTGAACCTCATCTCTAGTTAAAATATCTATAGGATGAGTACATTCAGACATTGCAGAATATAAATATTTTTCTAATACTACATATCTGTCCAACATATCATTGGTTGATGTCCATCGCGTATGGACATCTTGTAATAAATTTAGTACAGCTGATGAATCCTGAATATCTTTTAATTGATCCGCCTGTAGACGTTTAGTAGCTGGAATACTTCTTCTAATCAAAGTGACAATTGATTTAACTTTTCCTATTACTTCTTTCACTTTAGGACATTTGTCTACAGCTTCTGGAATAAGTTTGCTTAAAACATGAGCTACGCAGGTCAAATGTCTGTCGAGTCCTACAATTTCCCTTGCAGCTTTTTTTAAGGCAGCTTCTCCATCCGTCAAAAAAGCGGAAATTTTGTTAATAGATATTCCAAATTCTTTAAACAGTTCTAAAATAGTACTCTTCAAATACTCCGCTGTATGACGTTCATGTAGTGGAACTGTACCCAAATTTCTAGTTTTTATTGCATTTAAGTCTCTTGATAAATAATGAATAGTAATTCCAATATAGTCTGCATTTGAACAGTCAGACCAATTATCTGCTGTAACGCAGTAATAGGGTATATCTGCTAATTCTCTTTGAACTATTTGTTTCATAACTACGAATTTTTGTTCTAGTCTAGAAACAAATGTCTGTCTAGACGGGACAGTATAATGTGGAGATAAAAACTTCATTAAAGTATTAAAACCTTCATTATGAGGTACTGATAGAGGTTGCAAATCTCTACATAACATAAATAAAATCAAGTCAGTAAGTTTCTCTTTGGCTTTACCACCTGAAATTGTATAAAATCAAAAAAATCGAACTGTTAACCTTATACCTTAACAAAAAATGTTATACCTCGTAAAGAATTAATTCTATCAAATGTTAATTGAATATTTGGTATATTAGTTATCTGAAAAGTATACAATTTATTATTATACATCGAATTTAGGAATAAATGGTAATTAAATACTTAAATAAACTCACGTTAGATAGACAAATTTTTTTGCTAGGTACATTTTCATCATCGCTACCAATCTGACGTTTAGATGCTGGCGTTGATACTTTCACTGAAGTGCTTTTATTTTGAATAAACAGAGGATGCATTTTTGTCAGATGTTTCAGCATATTAGTGGTGCATGATGTATATTTATATTGATTTTTACAATAGTTGCACTCAAAATACTTTGGCACGTTATTTTCTTTGATTAGTCTCACATGACTCCATATTATACTTGGTTGACGAGCTCTGAAAGAAACCAATATAATATTTTATAAATAAATATAGAAATAACAAAAACGAAAATATGTACACACCCTGACTGTGTCTGATCGTTAGCAACAGGTTCAATATTCACTCTGGGTATATCCGATACATTTTCATTGCTAACATTCTTGAATGCGTTTAACTTCTCTTTGATAGTCTTTTTCCGTTTATGAAACTCCGATATATCTTTTGTGTCATCTGTAGAGATCATTATAAAATAAAATATTTTATCCTTAGATTGACTGAAACGTTATTTTTAATAATTATACCTTCACTTTCTTTATTTGAATTTACTTCTTTTGCTTTCGACACCTCTAAATGCTCTATATTAATCAAATCATCTCCAGGAAGAGCTACGCGTACACTAAAATATATACAATTTATATTAGATGATATAGATTGATAAGATGTTATAAAGATTTATATGCATTAAATTAATATTACTAATCCACATCATCATTTGATTTATATAATAATGTCAATTCTTCTCCATCTTCCAACACATAAGATAATTTATCTTTAACAAACTCATAAACGTATTGATCATTTCCTAAAACATCATACATAGATAAATATAGAAAGTTTATTTTTTCATGCAAGTATATAAAAATTACTTTTAAGTTGAACGTATTCTCTAGTTATTAAATCATTCACAACGGCTCTTTTGCGATTTATGTCAAACCAAAAACTGAACCTTCTTTCATCTACATCATCTACAAATAAATTTACAAATAAAATAAAAAAGTTTATAAGCAAACTCATAACCTTAAAATCGTGAATGAAAATATGTTGTTTACAAAATTCTTAAAAATCGTACCTCTTGAGCGCTTTTCTTCCTCTTCCATTGTCTGAAGAAACGTGCAATCAATTTTTACTATTTTAACTTTAAAACTAAATAATTTATAACTAATACGGGTTAACAAATTTTTTGCTCTCCGAAGTCCGAATTCTCCGACTTCCGATACTTCATGAAAAAGAATCGTTACCCATTAGAATCGAGGCTGGAAAGAATCGATTAAAGTATCGATTCTGCAAGCAAAGAATCGATCGATTCTAGTAGTATCGAAAAGAATCGGCCATCCCTATGTGATACTCAATATTTACCGACTGAGTCAATAGAGATGAAAAAATTATTTGGTTAAATAAATAAAACAAATTGTGGAAAATAAAGACGTTTTTGCCCTTTCTTTAACTATTATCTATCACTGTGTAAAATTTCAAACAAAAATAATGTTGCTTTAAAAAAAGCATTGGAAGGAAATTTAACTGTTTGCTTCGAATGTTGTGAAACTGATAAATTTCCTTCCAATGCCATTTTTTAACGCAACATTTTTTTTCTTTGAAATTTCCCACAGTGATATCTTATTATAGTTAAAGGAAAAGCAATGATGATGTCTTTATTTTCCACAATTTGTTTTATTTATTTAACCAGAATAATTTATCTGTATAAGGCGGGTATTAAATCTCTTAATTTTTTAATCAATCCGAGTAATAAATTAAAAAAGAAAAAAAATTATCTCAGGTTCTAATTAAGCTACAGCAATATATT
>JANSJX010000570.1:0-22024 GCA_026168455.1 Theocolax elegans | reverse complement strand
ATATAACAGGCCAAACGACTAGTTTCAATATTTTTTCATTTTGTTCCTTACATTATAAATGTTTAAAAAATAATTTTTATAATTTTATAATAATATTTGTATTTTTAGCAGCTTACAGGGGATTAGATGGATACTGAAACAAGTGGAGATATTTTTCTACCATTCCAAGGTAAGTGCATAAATTTTTTTGCAATGATCATGCTACTAGATTCATCGTTATAAGGCAACAAATATACATTTCTATTAATATTTCGGGCACTTTTCCCGGATATTTTGACCATAAGTGATCTTAATGATTTAGACCCCTCTGGAAATTTTTAGGCAGTTTCTGACTATAAAAAGACATCTTTTAGACAGTATTAGGTTACCAGAGTCCGGAGCAGAATTGCTGATTTTCACTATTTAAGGTTTAAATGGCTTACAAGAGTGTGACAGCATACATTTATGTCTTTAAAAGTATTTTTAATGAAAAGTTCGGAAAATTTTACAAAAAAAGTCATACTTATGTTTTTAGTGAAAAATGCATCCCCTGGGAGCTAAAATTCATGAAAATGGGCATATAATGCAAAAAAGTGCTAAAATGTCAACTTTGACTCTCTGTAACTTAAATAATGGCCCAGAAAAAATCTGAAAAAATTCAGGAGAACTACTGGATACCTCTAAATCATATTCCCACAGTTATAGCAATATTTATTTTTTTCATCTTCGATGTCACAGAGAACCACCCATATATATATATATATATATATATATATGGGAGATTCCATGTGAAGTGATCCATTTAAAAAATAGAATTTTGTTTTAATGTATGGAATCAGTAAAAAACTACTTGAATAGAGTGTAGCTAAATTTTTAGACCTAAATTTCAATTAGTACCAGAGCTGTAGCCAATCAAAAAATCGAATTTTTTTAAAAAAATGACTTTATGGCCATTTTTATCACTTAATAACTCAAAATCTAACAATTTTTTCTTATATACATTAAATTTGAAAAAGTTTATAAATTTCAAGAAGAATCTGTTGAAATATTTTATTTACATTAGTTTAACACATTGAATATAGTTATAATTAATAAAAACCTTTATAGTAAAAAAAAAGGGTTGTACGATCAAAAATATTTTATCCATCCAAGAATCTAATTCATCGATGATTAATTACCTTCAAAATGGTGCAAAGTTTGAGTGCGGCAGAGCATTTCAGACAAAGTTATGGTGATTTAGGCAAATTTCTTAAAAAAAGAGAGCGAATGCATTTTATGAAGAAAACAGACTAACCGTATACTTGCATTCAAACAATATGGCACTAATATTCTTCAATAATACTAAAATATACTATTTAATGTTAGTTACTGATACATTTTAATCTCTAAGTTGTTTACAAACACAAAACAGTAGGGGTAAGCAGTTATACCTGTTATGTAATTGGATTTATTGGAATTTTAATAAGTTTCAGGTATTTATCCAATTATATAACAGGTAGAACTGCTTATACCTACTGTTTTGTGTTTGTAAGCAACTTAGAGATTAAAATGTATCAGTGACTAACAATAATAGTATATTTTAGTAATATTGAGGAATAATAGTGCCATATTGTTTGAATGCAAGTATACGGTTAGTCTGTTTTCTTCATAAAATGCATTCGCTCTCTTTTTTTAAGAAATTTGCCTAAAATCACCATAACTTTGTCTGAAATGCTCTGCCGCACTCAAACTTTGCACCATTTTGAAGGTAATTAATCATCGATGAATTAGATTCTTGGATGGATAAAATATTTTTGATCGTACAACCCTTTATTTTACTATAAAGGATTTTATTAATTATAACTATTTTCAATGAGTTAAACTAATGTAAATAAAATATTTCAACAGATTCTTCTTGAAATTTATAAACTTTTTCAAATTTAATGTATATAAGAAAAATTGTTAGATTTTGAGTTATTAAGTGATAAAAATGGCCATAAAGTCATTTTTTTTAAAAAATTCGATTTTTTGATTGGCTACAGCTCTGGTACTAATTGAAATTTAGGTCTAAAAATTTAGCTACACTCTATTCAAGTAGTTTTTTACTGATTCCATACATTAAAACAAAATTCTATTTTTTAAATGGATCACTTCACATGGAATCTCCCATATATATATATATATATAAAATTAAATAATCTAAAATATAGATATAGAAAATGTTTAAAAATAAATTTTATGTACAATTAAATACTGGCAAGTTAAACGCATTAAAGTGTCAAATAGTGCAAAAAAAAACGTTTTTTTCTACTTTATAAAGACAAATATTAATTGCACTGTAAAAGTTTAAATGTAAAAAATCTTTATCTTAATAAGATGAAATTTTTTTGTATACAACACTTTATGCTTAGATGAATAATTTTAAAGTTTAGTACAAAAAAACAGTTGGAGAAGCCTAAAGTGTACAAAAAAGAAACTTTTCAGACATTAACTAAATAAATATTGATTTCACGTAGAAATTTGAAATGTAAGAAATGTTCATCACATTAAATGAAAACTTTTTTCTATTAAACATTTCTTCCTCACATTGATATTTTTCCTTATAAATGAAAAAAAATGATTAAAAAAGCGTAAAATGTACAAATAAGACGGTTTTAGACCTTATCTAAATAAATATCGATTTACGTACAAATCTTAAAGGTAAGAAATGTTTATCACAAAAAAAAACGTTTGTTTACCTTCTAATTGTTTTTGAAAATGTATATATGCTTGTACCTACTATGTATGAAAACAAGTCAATCGAAAAATTCAGTCAATTTTTTACCCATTTCGCTAAATTTATTTTTATAGTAACTTTTAAATATTACAGTCGTTTATTTTTTAAAGCACTTAACGATTGTGCCTGGAATGTAAAAGCGTATAGGTATTACATATTTTGAAACCTATAGTTAATTTTTTTACTTTCTATTTGTTAATGGATTGGATTGAAAGACAGAAATAATTCTGTTCGTTACCCTGATCATCTAAATATTCTACTTCATTAACCTCTACGAATGGAGTAAAATTGCACTTTATGCCTTCGATCACTTTATTTCTCGTAGACATACTTTTTTGTTTTGAAATTATTTTAACCATATTCGACTAATACAAAATTAAATTTATTATGTTAAATTAAATGCACCAAAATACCTTGCAATATTGAACAAAATTTAGAAATTTAAAATTACATTGTTGTTTAAATAAGTGACCTTTTAAATGAAAGAAAAGATCGACATAGTATTTTATACTTTGTTTTACATTTTAACGCATTGTCATATATTACATCATATATTCTAGTTGTGTCGAGGTATTACTAGTTTTACCTATTATAATATGTATTTACATACTATTTAGTATGAATTAATTCATATTTTCTGTAGTACACTTTACAGAAAAATTTTTACCTATTAAAAAAATCAGGAGAAAAAGAATGATTTTTTGATGTGTTGGTTAATAATCTTAATGAAAAGCTTTCTGCCTTGCCATATAGGAAATCCCATGCTGTGATTATTTAGTTACTACATTACAAGTTTTTATTAACGTAACTCGATCTTAAACAATTTGTTCACGATGCTTTAAGTGAAAACTTTTATATATATTTTTAGAAACTGTTTAATATAATCTATTCTCTTACAGAAATTACATTTTCATTCTAAGTATTTAAAAAACTTATCATTTAATAGAATAGAAAGTATTTTGAAATAACACCTTCCACGAAGGTGTGAGGATACGCAAGTATAATGATAGTTGTTAACTGAAAAAATAAATATTTTCATATCTTTTTTCTACTTAAAAAAACTTCAAATTTTTAACAACTTAAAATTTGGTATTAAAAAGTAGATAAATTGTTATTAAGAAGTTGTTTGAATAGAAAGCACTGAAATGAAGCGGAATAACCGACAAGTATTTTGAATCACATTGTAAATCTAATATTTAACTTTAATTATTAAGAATAAGATCAAACCATAATCACAGTATTCGCAAAAAGTTACTGCAATTGAAAGTACTGAAATCAAAATAAAATCGTCAAGTATTTCATAAAAATTCATAATCTTATATGCAACTAAAACTTGTTTCGTAAACATTTCTAAGTGATGTAATGTTGTCTAATAAAAGACGTGAGATTAGTTTTTTGAATAGTAAATAAATTAAATAAAAATAAATACTTGTATTATATTATATTATAGCGCAAAATACTTTAATTACAATTAATATTTGTCTTTATAAAGTAGAAAAAACGTTTTTTTGCACTATTTTGACACTTTAATGCGTTTAACTTGCCAGTATTTAATTGTACATAAAAATTTATTTTTAAACATTTTCTATATTTATATTTTAGATTATTTAATTTTTTATATTATATATATATAATGTCGTATAAAAACGTTTTAGCGTCATGTTAAAAAGTGCTACCGTTTAATATCTATTCGACCAATTTGGTCCAAAATAGCAACGTTTACTTCTCTATTTATGTAGAAGATATATCATAAAAATTTGAGCCAAATGGGTTCAAAATTGGCTGAGTTATTCTATTAACTTAACTACATACATACATACACACATACATACTTTTTCAAAAACGTTTAATGACTTATTTTCTGGATGAAAAATGTTTTTATGTATAAATAAACAATTATTTATGGTGTTACATTTTACAACACAGCAAAAAATCATTATTCTTCTTAAATCTATAACTATTGTCTACTAAATGTACCATACTACTAGTAATTAATGAATGTGTTTCTGTATTGGTAAAATTTCAGGCATTTTCCTAAACATTTTTGCAGAAGTGATTTGTTGTTTCAATTTTGCTTGATATGTTTGACGACTGGGCTCCAAAATCTAAATTGTTAAATAAATAATTTTATTAACAAATAATTATATTTTTAACTTCTCTAAAATAATTTATTCAAATAATTAATAAACATTTCTGTGAAGCTTTCATACCTGTGAATACTGTAGTCCAAAACCAAGAATTAAAATTATCAACATTAAACATAACCAATAATTGTCACTGACAGGTTCTGTTACGCGCACGCTTCTCGGCAAATTAGATGATTGACGACCGTGTAAGATAAAAGATGACCGTTTAAGATAATAATGAAAAAATAACTAGATCACGCGTGTCTCACTCACTCTTTCGTTTTCCCCTATAGCTCGTCTCAACTTTTTCGAGTAGTCATATATATATTGGAGACGAAACAGATATCGAAAAATACATAGCCGAGTAAAAGAATTTGACATCTCAGATATTTACATGAAGTTTTATTGAAAGTATTACTAAATAATTTATCGAAAACTTAATAAACTGAAAAAATATTAAAAAAGAAATAATGTATGATATAAAAAGTTACGTAAATAACATATTATATATATTAATATTCAAAAATAAAAAAACCGCAGGTGCAGTTAGATGTCTAATAGGTGCTAGCGCGCATTATACTTGCGTTGGTTGCGCTACCGCGCAGCTTGATGTACAAAAAATATTATTATCTATATTTTTACAAAAATTATTTTTATATACATTATTTGATTCACTTCTAAGTATCTAAGTTGGATAATTACATTTCATTAATTACTTGAAATAACATGTCAAATTACTTTTATCAAACGATAAATTATTTGTTAAATAAACAAGTTTTTATTTCAAATATTTACTACATATTATTACTTCAAATAAAATTTTCAGTATATGGTTTAAATATAAATTTTAAATGTAATTTTTTAAAATACGTTATAACAATATTTAAATCGATTTATGAAAAGATATTATCTACGCACAACAGAAATTTTAATTGAACAATTTATTGAAGTAAAAATTATCAATGAACGCCATCTAATCAACGCATATCGAATTACAAATTACCGACATAGTGAGCTGCCCCCTCCATGAATTTCAAAAGCTAAAGAGTGGCTCTGATTGGTGGGCGAAAAAACGTCACATCGGCCTCTCATTGGTAGGCGTTTTGTTCCCTGGGCGAAATGATCCCCATTCTCTACGCATCAATGTCTGGGAAGAAATTAAAAAATTTTTCGTCGTTTAAATTTGTTGAAACATCTCTAACTTGTTTCAGGGAGTTCACATTTGAACCGTGATGATTATTTGTCAAATCCTCATTATTGCCGAGAAATATATTTATTATGTCAAAATCTTCATCCATTTTCATAGTTGGAGAAATAAGGAAACAATTTTATAATATATTTATTTACATAAAATTAACTGCTTCAAAACTAATAAAACAGAAATTTATTTATCTCATTTTATTGCTTTTAAATAAAATAATACTTGCACCACACGTTGATTTGGGTTCTTATTTAAGAATGTCACAATGCATAGTGCATATATTTATCATATGTATCAAGGGCTTTTATAAATACTTTAATCGTTAGAGGACCTGTAATAGCTTAAGGCGAAAAAAAAATCAATTTTTTTATATAAATCAATAAATAGATACACATTTATAGAATAATGCGATTGCCAAATTTTCAGAACACCGGCCCTCTAAAGGTCAAGGTATAAGATAAGATGTAAAATTTGTATAAATGACTTGTAATGATTCCCATGAGGTCTGTACATAGATACAGGCATTAATAAATTAATTAACACATCAAAAATGAATACATATTTTCAAATTGAATTAAAAGACAGCTAATTTATAACCTCTCAAATATTATTTTTTCATTATTTTTATATTATTGCATTTTAAATATATTCTCGATCAAATTTCGCATTCCCTAATTATTTTTTATCTTGACTGTACATCAAATTTTGCGTTCATAAATACATATTGTATTAAAGCACTAGATATATCAGTAGACTTAACCAACGGTGGTGCAAGTATTATTTTATTTAAAAGCAATAAAATGAGATAAATAAATTTCTGTTTTATTAGTTTTGAAGCAGTTAATTTTATGCAAATAAATATATTATAAAATTGTTTACTTATTTCTCCAACTATGAAAATGGATGAAGATTTTGACATAATAAATATATTTCTTGGCAATAATGAGGATTTGACAAATAATCATCACGGTTCAAATGTGAACTCCCTGAAACAAGTTAGAGATGTTTCAACAAATTTAAAGGACGAAAAATTTTTTAATTTCTTCCCAGACATTGATGCGTAGATACAATACTTGGCGATTCCATTTTGATTTCAGTACTTTCAATTGTAGAAACTTTTTGCGGAGTTTATGTAACACATAAAAATAAAAATGTTTAATTGAAATACAAATTTATGGTATGGTAAAAAATACTTGTCGATTATACCGCTTTGATTTCAATACTTTCTATTGCAAAAACTACTTATTGAAAAATATATATGGAAAAATATATAAAATGTCCAATTAAAATAACAATAGGTAGAAAATGATGAGTCTTTAATTTCTAGTTGGTTTTTATTACTGACCCTTTTGTTCCAAATTTTTTATTCGTCAAAAGGAACACACTTATGAAACTTTATAAGTGCATATAAGTTATAAGTTACGTAATTACTTTTAAATAAAAAAAAGATATTTATTTAATAGATTGCAATTTAAAAAGTGTGATTGGAATAAAATACTTGCGAATATTGACACCTTCTTGGAAGGTGTTTTGATTTCAATACTTTCTATTGCAGAAATTTCTTTTATCGGATATTTACTTAGTTAATTCTTAATAAAAAAAATTAAGCTATTGTGTAAGTAGAAAAAAGAAGGGAATAAGAATTATAGATAACTTTTGTTCCAAATTTTTTTATTCGTCAAAAGGAACACACTTAAGAAACTTTATAAGTGCATATAAGTTATAAGTTACGTAATTAATTTTAAATAAAAAATTTTAAGCTATTGTATAAGTCGAAAAAATATGGGAATAAGAATTAAAGATATTTATTTAATAGATTGCAATTTAAAAAGTGTGATTGGAATAAAATACTTGTGAATATTGACACCTTCTTGGAAGGTGTTTTGATTTCAATACTTTCTATTGCAGAAATTTCTTTTATCGGATATTTACTTAGTTAATTCTTAATAATAAAAATTAAGCTATTGTGTAAGTAGAAAAAAGAAGGGAATAAGAATTATAGATAACTTTTGTTCCAAATTTTTTTTATATATGTCTACTCGAAAAAGTTGAGACAGAGCTATAGGGGAAAACGAAAGAGTGAGTGAGACACGCGTGATCTAGTTATTTTTACATTATTATCTTAAACGGTCATCTTTTATCTTACACGGTCGTCAATCATCTAAATCTAATTTGCCGCGAAACGTGCGCGTAGCAGAACCTGTCAGTGACAATTATTGGTTATGTTTAATGTTGATAATTTAAAAGTTTGTCAAATTCTTGGTTTTGGACTACAGTTTTCACAGGTACAGTATAATAATTATTTAAATTTTTTATTTTTACTACATTTGTAAGTATCAAGATTTAAATAAAAATAGTAAAAAAAATTTAGGAAATGTTTATTAATTATTTGAATAAATTATTTTAGAGAAGTTAAAAATAATATAATTATTTGTTAATAAAATTATTTATTTAACAATTTAGATTCTGGAGCCCAGTCATCAAACGTATCAAGGAAAAAGTGGAGTTATACATTTGTGGGATCTAAGGTCAGACCATAATGAGCAATTAATACCTGAAGCAGAAGCTTCTATTCAAGACATAGCAGTTGATGCAGTTGGGACTTATATGGCTGCTGTTAACAACAGAGGTCATTGTTTTATATGGACACTTACCGGTGGTATCGGTGAAGAACCTACAAAATTAAATCCTAGGCTTAAGTTAAATGCACATAGAGCATATGCACTTAGATGTAAGTTTAGTCCTGATAGTACACTTCTTGTTACTACTTCAGCAGATAAGACTGCCAAAGTTTGGAAAACAACAGACTTTTCCGAGGAGCAAGTTCTACAGCATGAAGCTAAACGATGGGTTTGGGATGTAGCTTTCAGTGCTGATTCGCAATACATTTTTACTGCTTCGTCGGATGGTGTTGCAAGATTATGGAATATAGCAACAGGAACTGTGAAGAGAGAATATCAAGGACACCAAAAAGTAGTTTCTGCTCTTGCCTTCAGAGATGAAGTGCTTCTGACAAGTTAAAAACAAAATAGACTGTGCATTATTAGTTCATTGAAGAATGTTGATGAACAATTTTAGTATAATATATTTGTTAAGAAAATGTAAAGACATTAAAAAATATAATTTATTATTTTTAATAAGAAAAATTTTGTAAATAAATATCCTTATTTCCTTTCTTAGAAGTTAATAAATAATTGTTTATTCAATTATTTTGGATGAAAAATATTACAATGTTATTATGAATAAAATTATTGTTTATTCAATTATTTTGGATGAAAAATATTAGAATGTTATTGTATATTGGACAAAAATAATGTGCGTGTTTAATTATTGGATGCACATTCCATCATATAGTTAATATATTGGTGTTTTGCAACCATAATTAAATAATATTAACAATTTTAAATTTATACAATTTTTTTAATTACGAGAAAGTCTTAGGTTTCTGGTACTACTACTACTGCTATTATGATTATATTGGTATTTACAGATTCTCTTCTACTTATTTCACTGATGTCCAAATTATCATTTGTAGTTGGTTGAAATAATTTATTAGTTTGCACATGAAGTGGTGTACTTGTTATGATAGGTTGCTTGATTCGTTTGTTAATTATACTATGTGGTCTTCTAAAGGTATTTATTTTTGTTATTGATTTCCTTTTCATGTCAATAGTCTTATTACTGCTATTATGATTATTGGTATTTACAGATTCTCTTCTACTTATTTCACTGATGTCCAAATTATCATTTGTAGTGGGGTGAAATAATTTATTAGTTTGCACATGAAGTGGTGTACTTGTTATGATAGGTTGCTTGATTCGTATGTTAATTATACTATGTGGTCTTCTAAAAGTATTTATTTTTGTTATTGATTTCCTTTTCATGTCAATAGTCTTATTTAAATTAACTATAGCTTGCTAGCTAATTGCTGTTTTTGCGGTTTACCTTTTGAATTAACTTTATTAATTTCATCTGTTTTATCCATTTCACTATTTGATTCTCCTTTGGATGTGTTGACTGGCTTTAACTGTTCTACCCTTTTTTTATTCACAATATGAATAGCAGCGCTTATTGCACTATTATCACCAGTAACATTTTTTTCATTTGCATTCTTCTCTAATGTAAAGTTTAGTTTTGTTTGTCTCATTGTATCTTGAAGTTTTTTTTTCTTTTTCTTGTTAGTTTTCTGTGTTTGTTTAACATTCATATTTGTTTGAGAATTTCCTTGACTATACTGTTCAGTCGAGCCATCATTTTTACCTTGTGACTTTTTGTTAGTTTGTAATTTATTAACAGTTGCTTTTTTAATTTTAGTATATGAAGGTTTCTTCACCGCTTGTTTTGTTTGTTTCTTTTTTGGAGTGCTCATCTGGCTAATATCATCGTCTGAGCTTTCAAAATCTGATAAATCCTAAAAGAGAAGTAAATGAATAAATAATTTTTTTTTCCGTTTTAAAGTCTTTAGTTTAAAAATACTTACACTTAAATTTAATATTGTATCATATTTTTCCAACTTCCATTCCATAAGTGCATTATCTTGTTCAATTATTTGAATAAATGCTTCTTTTGATGTTAAAGTTTTAAAACATTCGAAAAAAGATTCTAAATGCTGCTTCATATTAGCATTGTCAATATCATCAAAGCTATTTAAGTCAAATTTTACTTTAATAGGATTTTCTTTTGTTAAGTCATAAAATACATAAACAATTATGTTAAAGTAGATATTAGTTTCAAAATCTTTGCATTTCAGAAACGTTATAAAACAAAAGTATAAGAATAATGCACATCCACAGAACAATTACAAACATCTTCCAAATAAGATTTCAAATCATCATATTGTTTTTTTTGTTTGTGATACGTGTCTAAGTGTAACTTAAGATTTCTTACAAATATTATTGGAGTATTTACAATATTATCCAAAAAGGTGTTTCTTTAACTACTTGATGCAAATCTATGGCCAATGGAATATCCAAAACTCCAAATGTTCCCTTATTATTTTCTTTAAAAATTTGAACAGTATATGTTTTTATATGTTCGTCATCATCATATATTGCAAACTGAAAAATACATTCATCCTTATTAAACTTAATGCAATGAATTCCATTATTACGTTTCTTAACATCTAAGTTTTCTTTGTTAGTTTTTATTTGTTCCATTAGTTCATTGTAATTAAGTTCCATTCCATTAAATATTCTATCTCTCTTCGGACTTTTTCCTTTTTATCGTTTATTTACTCATCTTATTAGTGAGATGCTATTTTTCTTTACACAGAAATACTTGTTTTATCTGTAACACTTTTTGCACGCTGTAATGTACACGCAGGTTGACGTTTGACTTGAGTATCTCTCACTTCACTCTATCTCTCTTTCTCTCCCGTGTAAGTAAATGTGATCCCCTGCACCTATGTGTTACGTGACATTTTTGATGAAGATACGGGAATCCCTGCTGAAAATGGGTTTTTAAAATTTATTAAAATACATTAAATTTAATAAAGTTTAATAAAGTTTTATAAAGATAATCGGCATTCAATTTTTAATAAAAAACTTTTAATAAATTTTAACAAATTTTAATGATATTTATGTAATAATGCAAGTTAAATAATTTTAAATGAGAAATTATTTTATAAATTGAATATATTTTTATAAATTTTAAAAAAATTAAAACGAGTAAGTAAATTAATGAATTTTTAATGGCATTTTTGTAATTCGATTCAAGAAATTTAAATCGTTTTAAATAGTCAACTATTTAAATAACTTCAAATTAAAGAATTATCATTAACAATTAATCAACTTAAATAATATTTAATACAAATAATATTTAATTGCTTTATATGAAGAAAAATATTATAAACGTTAAATTATAACTAATATTTTTTAATTATATTTAATATAAATAAATATTTAGTATTTTCAATGCAAAATATTATTATTTATTTAAATTTAATTAGACTTCTTTTCAATCACTTCTAATGATAACAAACATAGTTGATAGTTTATGAATTTTTAATGATTTTATATATTAGAATTATCATTGAGAATGAAGTGACTTTAATGATATTTAATAAATAAAGTAAATAAATATTTTTAATTATTTCCAATGTAAAATATTATTATTTTCTTAAATTTAAGTTCTCTTCAATCACTTGTAATATGATAATCAATATTAATATTAATCAATGTACTTTAATAATATTTAATCAAAATACATATAGTACATTTAACTTATATATATATATATATATATATATATATATATATATATATATATATATATATATATATAAATAGCAATTGTGATGAATCAATTTTTAAAATGTTTAATACGAGTAAACTATAATCGCTTTTAATGAAACAAAATATTATTGAAATAATATTGTAATAAATATAGGTGTTATAATTATATATGTTTAATAATAAATTCAAATAAATTTCAATAAAACATATTATCATTAATTTATAATTATTATAAAATTATTTTCATAAATTTATTATTACTTTAATTAATATAAAAGAGTAAAACTACAAATTATAGACCAATTTCACTAATCTCTAATATTGCAAAAATTTTTGAAAAAGTAATACATAATAGAATTTATAACTTTGTAACAAAACATAACTTACTAGCATCAAATCAATTTGGTTTTATTAAAAACAAAGGCACAAAAGATGCTTTAAATTATTTAACTAACATAATTTATAATTGTCTAGATAAAAGTAAACCAATAATAGCAACATTTTTAGATCTTGCCAAAGCATTCGATACCGTTAATCATTCTATTCTCTTAAATAAACTATATAACTATGGTATCAGAGGAAATGCCTTAAATTTACTTAATAGTTATCTTTCAAATCGGGAACAAGTAGTTAAAATAAACCAAACAAAAAGTGAAACTCTTGTTCTAACTACTGGGGTACCGCAAGGTACTATATTAGGTCCATTATTATTTCTACTATATATTAATGATTTGCTACTAAATTTATATTCAGAAAACATGATTGCTTATGCAGATGATACTGTAGTGTTAGCTACTGAGAATACATGGGAGTTAGCTGAAAATGCAATGAATAAATATCTTGACCATGTTTTTAGATGGCTATCTTTCAATAAACTATCGTTAAATGTTAACAAAACTGTATACATAACTTTTGGAAATTATTGTGACAGTGTACCTACAAATGTTAATATTAAAATTAATAATAATACCTTAAATAGAGTTAACAGCTGCAAATATCTTGGGATTATAATTGATTTCAATTTGAAATGGAAAGAACACATAGAATATATTGTAAATAGAACTAAGTACTTAACATATGTATTTGCTAAATTCTCGAAGCTCCTAAAAACCGAAACTCTAATTATTTTATATTATGCACTTTTTCATAGTATAGTAACGTATGGCATTATTTCATGGGGGGGTGCTTATAAAAATAATCTGAAGTTATTATCAAGTACGCAAGCCAGATTGCTTAAAATCATAAGCAAAAATAAATTTTTAATTAATAATTACCCACTAACCGTTGAACAAACATTTGCGCTTGAATTTATTACTTTTCATTACATGAAATTACATAACATTCATAAAAATAGAATTACAAATACAAGAAACAAAAGTATACCAATACCTAAAATATCTAAATCAGTAAGTAATAAGAATAGTTATATTGTTGCAATACGGATATATAATGAAATTCCTAATAATTTAAAAATTTTAACGACTAGTAAAAAACATTAGAAAAAAACTTAAGAATTGGATTCAATTAAATTTATAATAATTTTGTATGAACAAAAATATATTAGGGAAACTAAACTGTGATAAATTTCAAAGCTATTTTATTAAGCTAGTAACCGAAGTAGAAAAATTCAAACTTAAAAAACGAAAAATGCCTAAATCAATTGAAGAAATATCAAGTTCTGCATTGGAAGTCCTGCAGGACTCTGTAGTAAGAAAACAGTTACTTTTGGACATAAGAACATATATTTGCTTCAAGGGTTTTTGCTTAACAAATGGTAATCGTTCTCATAGACGTATCTCGAATTATAATGCGAACAAAATGATTAATGTGAATACAAAAGAATACATATTTATTGTAACTGAAATTGGGGAAAAATTAGTAAAAATGCATAAGCTTGAAGGGGACTATAGGAATACAACTTCGAATCTGAAAAATAAAAGTGAGGAACAGGATATACATCACAACTGCAACAGTGTAAATAATGTAAATAATGTAAACATAAATAATTATTTTTCAAAATTTAGGCAAATAAATTTTGTGAAAGAATCAATAACACACAATGCTGATATTTCTAATGATAAATATGAACCTATTGAAAACGTATTTAGCAAAATAGATGATATGATATTTGAAAATGGTAAGAAAATGATTCCTCCACGTACAAAAGAGAATAAGATACCTCAACATAATCAAATTAGGATGTCGTATGGTGACCTAAATTACATAGGAAATAATAAAGCTATTTTGTATTTTGACAGAGGTATTAGAGGTAAACAAATTTTTACTAATTCTATGTATCCACTAAAGCGGCAACCAGTTTATAAAGACATTGTTGTAGTTGATGATATTGTTTTTACATCTACATGTAAATGTGACTCATCGAAACAGCACAAAGAAATGTTTCCTCACTTTAGAGATACTTGTGCGGTAGGGTTAACATGTCCTGCTAGATTAAACAGTATAGAAAAAATTGCTTTTGCTAGAAATATGAATGCGTCCACTGAAAGTTTTACAACAGCTAGATCAATGTTAATAAGATATTGGGTATAAGGTCAAGCACTGTCCAGTATACTGGTGATACTGGCCCAGTGTAGGGCTTTATACATTACTTTTAGTTTTAAGTTTTATTTAGTTTTATTTAGTTTTATTTTAGTTTTTAAACTATAGAATTAAGTTTTATGCCACCCTATGTACAGATAAATTAATTTTATCTCTATAGGTTTTTACTGCATTTTTGTAATGTTTTGTAAATATTTGTTGGCTTAATAAATAAATAAATAAATAAATAAATTAATTAATTAATATTTCTAATTAAAATTTATAATTTAATAAATAATATGTTGGTCTCTGTGTAATTCTTTTGGGTAAATAAAAATAAAAGAAACAAAAGAAATTAATTTAAGGAATTTAAATTGCTTTAAAGGATCAGCAACAAAAATGCTTTCAATATATAAACTTAAATATTATGTAATACCCCTGGTAGAAATACGAAAATATTTTATAGTCACCAAAGTAGTTGTATGAAATATAGAGAGCATAATATTTCGTAGAAAATGCCATTTAAATACCTATTTTATTGGTATAAAATAATTTATCCAATTTTACATAGCTAAAAAATACACAAAATATACTATTAAAATTGGCACTGCTATTTATAACTATAAAAAAGGTATAAAAAATAGATACAGAAAATACCTTCAAATTTAATTTTTAACGTTCAAAATATTAAAAACGTGTACTGCATAATATATATATATTTAATGTATAATCACATTTACTTATTTAAAATTTTTTCTTATACGCAAACACTATTTTAAATAGGTAGAAACTAAGTACAATAATGGATTAAAAGTAAAAATTAAAAATTAGTTTTATATATATTTATTTATTTTTAAATTTATACTGGTAGGGTGCTCTTTTGCATAGTAACAAAATAATAATATATTATGTTTTAAGATATAAATGGTGGATGAAAAAATAATATAATATTATAAAAGTATTTATATATGCTTTTAAGAAATTATAAAAATATAGAAAAAATGAAGATTCTTTTAGTAAATTATCGTTAAAACACAGACACCCATAAGTTTAAAGTTAATTATTATTTTCTAACAGGTTTTGTATAGATCAAATAATAAATAACAATTATTATAAGATATTAATACATCTGCATGATCTACATATACGAGTTCCAAATATTTGTATTGTAAGCGTTACGATAGCGTAGTGGTTAGAGCGTTTGCGTTTGGTACTTGCGATGCGGGGTTCGATTCCCGGTTAGGGCGAAAATTTTTTAAGTGTTTTTCTTCGATAAATGTGTGTAATTAGTGCTAATATAAGTAAAATATAAATAATTAATTAAAAAATATGAATTAGTTAAAAATAATAATAGTAATAATAGTTAGGTTTAGAAGAAAAAATTCTTTTTTAACTTTTTTTTTTGATCATATATAAATATTTTTGATTTCTACATTAATTATTTATGTATTCCATAATGCAAATAATTTTTAGGTAAACTATACAGCCTGAAAAATATTTTAAAAACCAATCCCAATTCAAATTCTATGTACAAATGAAACGATTTTTAAGTGGAAAATCACTAATTAGCATAAAATGCTCAAAAAATATGACAAAATTATAAAAATTAATTAAAATTGGTAATACACTATAAAAAATTCCTATTTTATCGGTAAAAAATTTTACGTATTTCCACCAGGGAAGAAGCGATTGAAAATGATATATTTTAATGATAAAAATCATCATTCAAAATTATTTACAAAAGCACTATAAATAATTTCAATTGCTTTTAATGAAAATTATGTAATAATTTTTAATAAATTTTAATGTATTTTAATGGATTCTATACATTTTAAAAATTTTAAATAAGGAATTTCGCTTACATAAAGCGTCTTTCAAATTTATAAAATTTCATTAAATTTTAGGTCAATAAATTTTAATAAATTTGAAAAACCCATTTTCAGCAGGGAATGTCATAATATTATATATATATATATATATATATCCAAAGACCCCCCGATTAATTTTAGAATTTGAAAATTTAGCAATATTTAATAAAAAAAATATAACCACAAAACATGACAACTGCAACTGCTGCAAGTAAACTGAGCGTAACAGTAGCGCCCTCGCGCTGAATTTTTCAGAGTCTGGAAACTAATTCTATAGACATATATATATAAAAAGGGAAGAGACAATAAAACACGGAAATAGCAAAAATCAAGTTAAAGGAAATCAACAAGCAATTTCTTTCACTTGATTTTTCTCTAGTATATGTCGATGAATTTACACAAAATTTAATGTTGAGTGAAGATAATTAAATAGGGAATGTGGGGTTTGATCGATTATATATATATTTATTAATGTAATAATCAAAATAATGAATACAATAAATTAGCTATCGCGCCTTTTGATCTACATAACTTTTGGTTTTATCGGTTTCATCATAAAACATTTTAACAAATTCTGGATGTCCAACGTACCAAAATTTTAATTTACACATTTGTGGACTTTGTGTGACCTTGACTGCAATGTGCAAAGCATTGTATCGACAACCTTCCTATGATTTTAAAAAATTAAAAAAATTAATTTTTAATCAGAATAACTCAAAAAATTTAAATTAATAAAAAATTTGTCATAATAAATGAATGTTGAATACTTTATACTTTGATATAAAACTATAACCAAATAAAATGCACGTCAACAGAGAGTACTGAGCTGACAGTAATAGTATAATATAGCGCCCTCTCACTGACACTTCTAAACTGAATGCCCTGCCAATCGTTGGGAGCTCTGTACGCGCTCTTTAACCGGCTGGCACGCAACGCTGTCTTTCTATCTCACACATCTCCCATATCGCTATCTCTTTTCGCTTTCTGTAGACATATATATGCATAGGGAGACGAAAAAAGGAAAAATCGAGGAAAGGAATTCAGCAAGCAATATCTTTGGCATCGATTTTCTTAATTGTGCGTGAATGAATTCGGACAAAACTTGTTGTACAGTGAGGGTTAACAATAAGGTGTCGCGTCATGATAGACGCAACGTACACACATGCGCGTACACATACACACACACATATGCACACACGTGCGCACACATTTAATACGTAAAGTAGGATGTCCTCGTCAAAGACAGGAACCGCCTTGAAAAATTCTAGCCAATAACTTAATTAGGACACGCATGACAAAGAATAAATTAATTAAGTAAATGTACAATATTTGATTGGTCAAGAGGAACCAAAACTCCACCCCAATCCCTTGATATAAATAGGGATGTCGTACCGGGGTGTGGGCTCTTGCTCTTTAGTCCTTCCTCAAGTAAGGTAAAATCTTGTATCCAAAACTTAACGCGAAATAAAGCAAGAAAATCGAAAGTCATTGTTCAGTATCTTTAAACCTTCAAACACCAGTCTTTTTTCCTATTCCCTTTAGAATCCCAATTAGTCCATACTGCATTTCTATTGTAAGGGAGACTTGCATCGAGGATCAACGAGAGCGAGAAAGACAGCCTAGCAGTTGCAGCCACCGGTCAACCGTAGATCTCCCGCCCGATAAGGTTGGTTGTTTTCCTTTCCTTGCCATCACTCATTGTTGCACCTCGGGCTTACCCATGCACGTAAATTTCGGAAGGGTCTATGACCTGTGCTATACCGAGGAGAATTGCCACCCATCCTTGACGCTATACGCGTACTAAAACGGGGAACTTCTATCTTTAATTTAAATTCAGTCCATTTAATTTTTCTTCGTTACGTCTACACTAGGACGTAACAAAGGAAAGTAATGCGTAGCCAATAGCACAAAATAAATAAGTAATATGGAAGTGGTTAAAAAGTAAAATTCTGGGGGGGCTAGTTAGCTGTATATAATGGCTCTCGCGCCTATACTTCCGTCAGGCGCTATCGCGCCTTTTCATAAAACACCTTCTACGAAGGTGTCAACATTCGCAAGTATGGTTTCCAATCACACTTTCAAAAATGTTATCTGATAAAGAAATCTTTAATTATTATTCCGATCCTATTTCTACTTATATTTTGCTTAAACTCGATAAAAAGTTTCTGCAATAGAAGGTACTGCAATCAAAGATCGACATGTAATTTTAATTAAATATTTATATATTTTTTTTGCTTAAACTTCGTAAAGTTTCTGCAGTAGAAAGTACTGAAATCAAAGCGAAATTATAGACAAGTATTTTTTACGATACCATAAATTGTATTTTAATTAAAATTTATATATTTTGCTTAAACTCCATAAAAAGTTTCTGCAATAGAAAGTACTGAAATCAAAGCGAAATAATCGACAAGTATTTTTTACCATACCATGCATTGCATTTTTTTAATTAAACTTTTATATATTTTGCTTAAACTCAATAAAAAGTTTTAATTAATTTCCACAAAACTGATAAAAAGATAACTTCTTTTTTTTCTCTTTAAATAAACAATGTCTATCCTTCCCGTGCTTTACATCAGTAGATACACAATTTTATAGAATAATAATAATTCATTTGTGCAAAACTAATTTCTGCATAACTAATAAAAACTAATTTCTCTCTTTTTTCTGCTCTTTAAATAAAATAATACTTGCACCACCATTGATTAATTATTTCAGTCGAATTATTTTTGAACCCACGAAAAAGTTTTTAAATTTTTATAAAAATTGTATAAACTGAATTGTATACAATTATTATAAAAAATTGGTCTTATAAAAACTTTATAAAATTTTTTTATAAAAGATTGGCTTTTATAAAAAATATATTTTTATTAATTTTTTAAATAAATAACACACTTTAAAGCACATTTTAAAGGAATTTACATACAAAAACGCGGTTCACTTTAGGCTCAATATAAATTAAAACATTTTAAAATAGCAAAAGATAAATAATAAAGTAATTACCCACGTAAAAAAAATTTATAAAAACTTTATAAAATTTTTATAAAATGAACTTTACATTATTTTTGTAAAAAATTGGTCATATAAAAAAATTAATTTTTATAAAATGTAAAAATGTTATATTTATAAAAAACGTATAAACGTACTTTATAAAATTAAGTGAAGTTTTTTTTAAAAATTCATATTACAAACATACACAATTAAAGAAAATCTTTCTAAAAATGGGATTACAATTTTTATAAAATACTTAATTTAATTTTTGTATTATAAATTCAATTTTTATAACATTGTAACAATCTTTTTGTATTTAAATTAAGTTTATTTAGCATAAAACTATAACATATTTAATACATAAACATTTAATTAGAAGTTTCTTTTTTAATTTTTAAATTCAGAGCTGCGTTATTTTGTTTTTCTACCTTCTGGCGACTAAGACTTTGTATAATTATTTGATTTTCAATAGCAGGCCAATTTTGTTTTTTGGCATATTGTGAAACAAATGCTAAAAACATATACAAATACATTTGTAATATTATATATAAATACAACAGTAAAGATAAAATATATTATAATTGCTTACATAGAAGAGCTTTGATTCCATCTTGATTTAGACCTGGTCCTTTTCTACCACGAATGGTGCAACATTTTAAAGCTTCTTCTTTAAAAATAATGTTAGTAAGCGCTCTAGCAAGTGTAGTTTGTTTTTTTTGCATATACAAAGCATTTTTTAGAGCATGTTTATTTACATATATTTTTGAACCCACAATAAGCTCTTGTAATTGCTAAAATAATGACTATGTTATTTTCGTATATGTTAATATATAAATAGAAGACTACTAAAATATTAACATGATTCTCTTTATCTGCTTCATCGTACTTCAAAGTCCAACGTCCATCGTCATCTTTTTCTTCTTTAATAATTGCTGCTTCATTATTTTCCAACGAATTCGTTTTCGTAAATGTTGAATCCTTGAAAAAATAAATTTAATATTAAAAACAAGTTAAAAAATAAAAAAATTTAAATTAATTTTACCTTTTTAATTTCGTCTTCTGAGTCGCTTGAGATGATACAAATTGAATGTTTAAATGTATTTTTCGATAGGAGTATTGGGGATTTCTATTAGAATTAACATAATTTATAATAATTAATATTAGAATAATAAACATAATTAAACAAAACACAATATTTAATAATTAAAGTAAACATAAAAATGGTATTAATTTAACCTTACTATCAGTTGTAATTGAAGAATTGCTATCACTATCAAGTAAATGGTTATAATTCAAATAGTCTAAACCATCTTCAGCTGGATCAGTATTGTGCTTATCCATGGTATTGTTTTGCAGATTGTCTATAAAACAAACATACATAAACAGATGTATATGTATAAATTAATTTATAAGCAATGTACCACAATCAACTTTGCTATTCTTGCAATAAGAATATACAGAATCATTAGTTTTACTGCAACTAGGATGCTGCGTAATATCGTTGGTTGGCATATTATAAGATCGTCTAGAAGCAGAAATCTTTTTCTTTGTATCATCGGCTGTTTTTCCAATAATCCCTTTTATAAAGTTTATATTCTGTTAATTAAAAAAAAGAAGTTAAAAATGCATTCTTTATGTAAATACATACGATGTTTTTGTATATATTTATATATATTCAATCTAACCTCTTGGATAGTCTGAAGATAATCTTGCGTCGAAGATAAATTATTCATACAAGTACCTATATTTGTATGCATTACATTAATGACATCCTCTAATAAGTCACTGCTACTTGTATCAGTCTTAGAAATATTTTTTAGCTTGGATATTTGAGGTTCAAATCGCGGTTCCAATTCTTTTAATATATCAGATGTCATTACATTTTTTATTTTTTTTTTTAAATTATTGCGGTCTTCAGTAATCTACATAAAAAATTAATATTAATAAATATACTAAATATTCATTTAATAATTAATTATAAAAATTTACCTCTACAATAGCATTATTGTCATTACGTTTCATGTTATTTATTTTTCTCTTATTGTTTTTCTTTCTCTGTACTAACCCATACATTGCGTCAAGTAGTATGTCTTCGTTTCCTAAAAGAATTTGATTTCATGAATAAAACGAGAAACATAATCGATTAAATATTTAATATAAAATTGTTAGCATGTATACATATACAACTATATGCACTATAGGTTATGAATTGTATAAATATATATCAGTCGCGAGTGCTTCCTTTCATTACTTATGAATAATGTAATAAGTAATTAATTAAGAATTTTTTATACTTAACTGGATTCTTTAATGATATGACCAGAAAATGTTTGTTT
>JANSJX010000569.1:0-22040 GCA_026168455.1 Theocolax elegans | reverse complement strand
TAGTACGTTTTGGTTACCATGGGCAGCTCTCCCGACGCTGCCTGCTGCTTTTCCGTGTATATGTTTTTAGATCTATACACGTTCTTTCGTGGACTGGAAAGCATTGTTTCTCTTTCAATCTTATGGATTTCCCATACTATTGCTATCTCTTTTTGTTTCGAGTAGACTATATATATATATCAAAACAGAGAGACAAAAAAAAACAATTATCGTGGTTTTTCTTAATTATGCGCGAATGTATTCGGACAAAATTGGATGTAAACAAAAATATAATTAATAAATAGTGAATAATTATACTGTAAATCACTTCGGAAGAATAAATAAATTTTAACCTATTATATAAAATTATACATGATTTTTATTATACTTTTAATGTATTATTAAAATTATAAGTATTACGTATATGTTTCCTACTACTCGTATAATACTACTTCTAATATTAAAAATAGTTTGCCAAAATATTAGAAATACGTATCGTATAGTGATATTATATTATATTTCTAGAATATTGCAAACATATTTTGAAGGTGTTGCTGATATATTATAAATATATTTATTGCAATTATATTTTCACACCTATGGGCAATATGTTGCGAAAATTATACAAAAATATTTAAGATACATGTATTGCTGATATATTATAAATATATTCCGATCAATTGGATTCAGCCAACTATTGGCAACATATGGTTGATAGCACCCAAGGCAAATATCGGCGATATATTTACAATAATTGCTTGGAAATATTGCTAATATATTAGCTATATCAATTGACAATATATTGACAATGCATGCCCACAACTATATATTTTCACGCGGGCACAAGCGAAACAAGAAAACAGCTTCCAATTTGCACTATATCATTACCTTATAATCAAGAGTTTTTTAATAAATGTTCAAACATGTTAAAAAAATTTAACATTAACACAATTCCATTAATTAATCACAAATTTAATAATATAATAAAATTAGGCAAAGACTCAACTGAAAAATGGGATATGACAGGGGTAGTATACAAATTTAATTGTAAAAAATGCCCGGCAACTTACATCGGAGAAACTAAACGCTGCCTAAAAAACAGAATTAAAGAACACCAGAAAAATAAAAATCCGGAAGCTGTTGTTACTGCACATATTGTTAAAAATACGGATCATGAGTTCGATTGGAACAATGTAAAAATATTAGATAGAGAGTCATCCTACAAAAAACGAATTATTTCAGAAATGTTACACATTAATTATTATAATCCGACTATCAATAGAAAAGAAGAAGTACAATATTTAAACCGACAATATAAAAGTATTATGATGTGATTTAAAGAGACTATTTATATCCGAGTATTTCTAAGAAATTGACTTTTAATTTGTAAACATACATACACATATACTCGCAGACACTTGTTTTGTTTTGTATAAATTCGCTCGATTTCGCATACTCTTGTTATTCGACGACGCCTTTCTGGGCTTATTACATCTACGTTTCAGTGTATCAATGGTAATATTTTCTTCCGTTAATTTATTCAATATTTCGTCCGTTAATTTGTAATTATTAAAATTGTTATTTTGTGCTCAATAAATTTATAGTACCTGAAGAGGTCTGCAAACCACGCAGACGAAACGTTGTACAACTAAATTTAAATAAATAGTGTTTATTTATTTAAAAAACTGACCCTCGACATCGATTCCTTTTAATAAGGGTTAAATAAATGTTTATAATTGTTCGTTTATATATCAGCGTGTGTAAAAAAATCTGTATAAATTATATAATTTGATAAAAAAATAATATCCGTGACTTTTTTATTTCAATTTTGTGGAATCACCGGCCGGTATACTCGAGCGCGGTTGCACTTTACCACTCGACATCACCGCTTGGTAACCGATCGGTAGGCGGGAAGAGCCTCAGTCCGCTCGAAGCTATCTTGAGCGCGCGTTCGGTCGCCGATCGCATAATTTTTTCGTTGCTATTTAGTATTATAACTTATCTCGTCAACTCAATTTATTCAGTGTAGTGATAAATTATATTTGTGTCTTCTTCGGTATTTTATCCACGCGAAATATGCAATTCATCGGCTTCCCTATTGCAGTCGTCGATTGGTCGGACATTCTCCAGATTGCACTTGTGAAATAGTGTGCGGTTAACGTAAGTGTCTTTCTCACACGTACCGCATTATTTATTTATAATAACTTCTCGCGAATACTTGTAAAAAATTGTAAACGTGGTAAAAACTTTTTACTTTTTATATTGTAATTGATATTTGCGTAGTTATTATTAATTTATGTTATTTCATTTTTTTAATAATTGGAATTAAAAATTAATTAATTTTTTTACGAAAATACGAGTTTCAATTATTTGAAAAAAAAATTTAACTGGTGCTCGAAATTTTGTATTTTGCCCGATGAATATTTTTTTAAGAATATAAATAGATAATTACAATACGTGAATTCGATTTATTCAGGGTAGTGATAATTTATATTTGTGTCTTCTTCGGTTTTTTATCCACGCGAGAACAATGAATGTAAGCCGTGGTATAAATTTTTGACGTTACATTGTAATTGTTTATTGTCTATTTAGTATTTATATCGATTGCTTTAATTTTTTCAAAAATTGTATTTATTATCGTAATTAAATATGTCCGAAATTATACATCATTATTATTACAACGGAAAAATTTAATTTTGTTCAAAATTTTGTAGTTTTATCTAATTAATGTTTTTTACGAATGTACATAGATAGTTACAATGTGTGAAATAAATATTTTATAATTGGTCGTATATATATCCGCGTGTATTAAATATACTATATATATATTTATATAATTATTTAATAAAATAAAAATTCAAGTAATTTTTATATTAATATTTTTTTATTTCAATTTCGGTAAATCGGTAACACAAGGCAGTATAGACATTATAAATGCCCGGATGAGGAGGTGGGTTAGGTATAAGGGTAACTATCCCCCCATATACAGCAAAAAACACATTTTCGTCGGTTCTCTCGAAATTTTAAACTGTTGTCATATTTTTATTGTCTTTATAATTTGAACTTAAACTTGTACCTATATTAGAACGATGTAGGAAAAGTTTGATCGTGTGGAAAAAGATATAAGGGTGGCTACGGGGGATGAAAATTGTCATTTTCGCCGTAAAAACGCTTTTTTCATTGATTATCTCAAAATTTCAAGCTATTGTCATAGTTTCATTTTCTTTATATTTTAAAGCTAAACTTGTATCTATATTAGAAAGATGTAGGAAAAGTTTGATTGTGCGGAAAAAGTTATAAGGGTGACTACGAAGGATGAAATGTGTCATTTTCGCTTTAAAAACGCAAGTTTCATCGATTTTCTCGAAATTTTAAACTGTTGTCATATTTTACTGTCTTTATAATTTAAAGTTAAACTTGTATCTATATTAAAACGATGTAGGAAAAGTTTGAACGTGTGGAAAAAGATATAAGGATGGCTACGGGGGATGAAAGTGTCATTTTCGACGTAAAAACGCTATTTTCATCGTTTAACTTGAAATTTTAAACTTTTGTAATAATTTTATCCCCTTTATATTTTTAAGCAAAACTTGTACTAGTATAAGAAAGATGTAGGAAAAGTTTAAAAGTGCGCAAAAAGATAGCAGGGTGGCTACGGGGGATGAAAATTGTCATTTTCGCCGTAAAAACGCCTTTTTCATTGATTATCTCAAAATTTCAAGCTGTTGTCATAGTTTTATTTCTTTTATATTTTGAAGTTAAACTTGTATCTATAGTAGAAAGTTGTAGGAAAAGTTTGATCGTGCGGAACAAGATAGAAGGGTGGCTACGGGGGATGAAAAGTGTCATTTTCGACGTAAAAACGCTATTTACATCGTTTAACTTGAAATTTAAACTGTTGTCATATTTTTATCCGCTTTATATTTTTAAGCTAAACTTATATTAGCATAAGAAAGATGTAGGAAAAGCTTGATCGTGCGGAAAAAGATAGAAGGGTGGCTTGTAGGAAAAGTTTGATTGTGCGGAAAAAGATAGAAGGGTGGCTACGGGGGATGAAAAGTGTCGTTTTCGACGTAAAAACGCTATTTACATCGTTTCACTTGAAATTTTAAACTGCTGTCATATTTTTATTGTCTTTATAATTTGAAGTTAAACTTGTATCTATATTAGAACGATGTAGGAAAAGTTTGATCGTGCGGAAAAAGATAGAAGGGTTGTAACGGGCCTGGATTTTAGGTCCGTTTTTGCTTTTACTTTTCCTTCGTCTTCTTCTTTGTTTTCACTTCATTGAGATAGCGCACTAGGTTTGGATTCGAAGTCTAAACCTCCTAGTGCGGTTACTCGTTTGAAGACTTTTTAAAGAAAAGTATTTGTTTGTGTTCAACACCACGTCGTCACACCATGGACTAGTAGATTTGAAAATGTTAGTTTATGTGTTTCATGTATATCTGTTGGTGTCGCTTTTCTTCCTACGAAGGGAAGAAAAGTGGAGTGTGGATTTTTTAACAATAAATAAAATTATCCTTGATTTCTGTTTTAATTTTAAGAATTTATTGATTGGCTACGAGGGCCGATAATATGAATAGTACATGCTACATTGGCTTGTAGTTTAATAATAATTCTCGAATCGAGGTTCGCTCCCTTTATATACTAAAGTCGCTTCTTGACCGTTTAACAGTTTTTTTCTCATTACCTAAGAACTATGTTATTTTTTCGCATTTGAACTTAATTTTTAAATCACAAATATTTTTATTCACATATCCTATTTTTTAAATATTTATAATTCGTTCAATTTATATAGTCTAAATTGATATGCATTTTTGCATCGTGTGCATTTTTTTTAAAAATGTCTTATTTGAATTTGTTTTTTCATTATCTTAAGGTTCTACAATTACTTTAATTTTTAATTATAACAAGATTCTATATTATTATGATATCCTATTTTTATTAACAATTTAAATTTGTATTATTAATAACATTAATATTATTAACTTTTTAAATAATATTTCAACTTTAAATTTACAATAATGATAAATCTAACAGAAACTTTGATTTTTCTAGATTTTTATAATGCATTTACTTTTTTATACATTATTGAAATTTGCAATGTTTAATAAACATAAATAAATAATTAAACTTGTTGGTTGTTGCATATCATTTGAAGCGTTATTAATTATCCTAATTTTCTATTCTTATAAAATTTAATTAAGTATTGACTATAAACTATGATTAAATAATTAAATTTATCAAAACAAAGTATGACGTCGATTATACTTAAATGGTTCATTCGCGTGAACATACATTTGGCTTATATACATATATATCTATTTACCATTTGAGATTACGATCTATTTATCGTCGATAGATAATCGTGTATCGATTGATGCTTATTATTGCGTTATCGACCGCGGTTATTTAAATATAATCACTATTTTAATTGCTTGAATTTTTACTAAAAGTTGTGCCCGTTACATAACCCCCCCTAAATAACTTTGGAAACATTTAGGACAAATTTTACAAATTATTTATAAAATAATTCTAACTTTATTTCTCTTATAATTACATTTCATTTGCCTTTTGGCTTATGTTTGAAATTTCTTGCTTCTTTTTTTTTATTTCCTCGTCTGCGAACTGGAGGAGTTCTTCCATAAGATCTTTCACTTTTGTTGTTTCACTACTCCGTTTTCGTCCAGGTTTTCCCTTTTTTAATATGTGCATTGGTAATGGCACGTATTCTTCTACGGCTTTGGTTGAACTTCGCGTATTGATGGCTCGTGGTCGCGCCGTTATTGTTCGAAGTTTGGGGTTTCTTTGATCCCTGCTATTTGTTTGCGTCCAATGGCTTGCGGTCGGAATCTTCGCTGTCTGCGTGCCTACGCCTGCTCGCCAAAATGCTCCATCCTGCTCACGGATAAAGCGTGTGGTTCTGCCGTAGGTGATGTTTTTCCAGTGGAGGCTGTTCCGGTAGTGTTCCACCTCGTTCTTTTGTGTGCTGGAACTTCCTGCTCCGAATGGTTCATAGTAAGTAGCTTTGTCCATTGTATTCGCACGTTTTATTTCCAGATTTTCCTTATCTGTGTACTGAGTGTCCTTTCAATTTCCTCGGGTTTATATACGGTTAGATCTTACTAGTTTCTTAATGTTTTCATAGAATTATTTTCCTCTTGAACTTTTGAGACTTTGTCTTACTTCGTATTGATCATTCTTATTCTTAGTATTATTTTTCGTATTTCATAAGTTTCTTATATATATATATATATTAATCCTATTATGAGCTTAACTTGTAAATTTTGTTCCCCTGTTTACAATGTTATTTATAGTCTGGTTTTAAATTATTTATGTGGAACATTCCTCGATTAATTTTTTTATCATTATCGTACAATAAATATGTATCGCTTCCATATTTTTTTACAATCTCATAAGGACCTTCATATTTTTCCATAAATTTTGACGTTATTTTTTCTTCGTTTTTTGATACGTTTAACGCTTTAATAAGCACCATATCGCCTATATTGAAAAAGAAATGATTTATTTCAGAATTTTTCTTATCGGCTTTATTTTTTAGATATTTATGCATTTTTTCGCGAGCAAATTTTATTCGATCCTCATAGATCATTTCATTTTCTTCGGGTGGTTCTTTTAACCATTTTTTCCAAATTCTGTCTGATTTAACATTAAATTGTAATTCTATTGGCGGAAACCCTGTTGTTTCGTGATGTGTATTGTTTATTATATCTTGTACTTTTTTTATTTCTTTCGCCCACCCTGTATGTTTTGTTAAATTGGATCTAAAAATTCGCGTTATTTCGCGATGTACGCGTTCCACCATGTTACTCTGAGGGTGACGAATTGATGAAAATATTAATTTTATATCATTGTTTTTCATATAATTTAACCATTTATCGCTGGTAAACTGACTACCATGATCACAAATGATTGCTTTAGGTTTTTGTACTGTTGAGATGTATTGATTTATTCTGTTTATAAGAGCTATTACGTTTGCTTTTTTTAAAGGATACAATACGACATATTTTGTAAATGCATCTAATGTTGAAAGAATATACTTAACCCCCCCTGTAGAGATAGGCATAGGTCCCAGAAAATCTATAGACAATAAGTCCCCTGGATTTTCGATGATCATTGGTTGATAAAGCGCGTTATACTTTTGCGTTAAACATTTAGTTTTTTGACATACTTCACAATTTATTAATATTCTACTAACTTTTTTACGTAGTTTAGGTATGAAAAAGTATTCGAAAATCATCCTGTATATTTTTCGTGATCCTACATGACCATAAAATCTATGTAATTGTTCTACGAAATCAATTATGATTACTTCCGGCAGTATAATTTTTAATGTATTCGGCGTAACCTTACATATCGTCGCCTCCGAATAAAAACATTCTAACTCAGAAATCGCTTGGAAAATACGTTAACTCAGAATTCGCTTGGAGAACACGTTAACTCAGAAATCGCTTGGAGAACACGTTAACTCAGAATTCGCTTGGAGAACACGTCAACTCAAAAATCGCTTGGAAAACACGTTAACTCAGAATTCGTTTGGAGAACACGTTAACTCAGAAATCGCTTGGAGAACATGTTAACTCAGAAATCGCTTGGAAAACACGTTAACTCAAAATTCGCTTGGACAACACGTTAACTCAAAAATCGCTTGGAGAAGACTTTAACTCAAAAGTTGCTTGGAGAACACGTTAATTCAGAGGATGATTTTTGGCGACTCGATTTAAGTTGGCACCACTGCCAAAAATTTTTAACAGTTCAAGAATAAATAAAAAAACTTTCATATATTTATACACGTATTTTTTTTTTAATTTCTCTAAGCGTTGTTATTATACACTAATGCGTTCTCCTAAAAAAGGTGGAAAATTCTTTAAATATTTAAGAAAATCGTAGAAATTAGTGTTTTCGATAACTTTATGAAATCGATATTTATACGGGCTCTCCATAAATGTGTAAAAGTACATAAATTTATTTCTACTATCACGTATTCACGTATTTTTTTTTTAATTTCTCTAAGCGTTGTTATTATACACTAATGCGTTCTCCTAAAAAAGGTGGAAAATTCTTTAAATATTTAAGAAAATCGTAGAAATTAGTGTTTTCGATAACTTTATGAAATCGATATTTATACGGGCTCTCCATAAATGTGTAAAAGTACATAAATTTATTTCTACTATAAAACATAGAATAAATATTTGAAAGAATTGACATTGTGATGTGTTGGTACTTTATTTTTATGAAATTGCATTATTTCATAATTATATTGTTTTTAATATTATTTAAATATTAAGAAATTTGCTTTGTTTAGTTTTTGCGATTATCTAAAAAATATTTTGTATGAGAAAGTTCAACTTTCTATTAAATAAAAGTATTCACCCTGTTCACTTTGATAATAGCCTACTTAATTATATGAATTTCTAAATTGATTCAATGCTGCTAAATTTTGTATTAATTAACTTAAATAATTAATTTAATTTTGACTTAATTATAATATGTATGTTTATATATAGTATACTTTGCGTCGCAAGGGGGAATACAGTTGAACTTTCTCCCATACAAAATATTTTTTAGATAATCGCAAAAACTAAACAAAGCAAATTTTTTAATATTTATATTAAAAACAATATAATTATGAAATAATGCAATTTCATAAAAATAAAGTATCAACACATCACAATATCAATTCTTTCAAATATTTATTCTACGATTTATAGTAGAAATAAATTTATGTACTTTAACACATTTATGGAGAGCCCGTATACATATCGATTTCATAAAGTTATCGAAAACACTAATTTCTACGATTTTCTTAAATATTTAAAGAATTTTCCACCTTTTTTAGGAGAACGCATTAGTGTATAATAAGAACGCTTAGATAAATTTTAAAAAAATACGTGTATAAATATATGAAAGTTTTTTTATTTATTCTTGAACTGTTAAAAATTTTTGGCAGTGGTGCCAACTTAAATCGAGGCGCCAAAAATCATCCTCTGAATTAACGTGTTCTCCAAGCAACTTTTGAGTTAAAGTCTTCTCCAAGCGATTTTTGAGTAAACGTGTTGTCCAAGCGAATTTTGAGTTAACGTGTTTTCCAAGCGATTTCTGAGTTAACATGTTCTCCAAGCGATTTCTGAGTTAACGTGTTCTCCAAACGAATTCTGAGTTAACGTGTTTTCCAAGCGATTTTTGAGTTGACGTGTTCTCCAAGCGAATTCTGAGTTAACGTGTTCTCCAAGCGATTTCTGAGTTAACGTGTTCTCCAAACGAATTCTGAGTTAACGTATTTTCCAAGCGATTTCTGAGTTAGAATGTTTTTATTCGGAGGCGACGATATATAATCTTTTTCGATAATATAGCGTGAGTTATCTGGGTTATCTCGAATTTTATTTATAATTATTTTAATGAAATCATCATCTCTTTGTAACTTAATTAAATTTCTAAAGTTTATTATTAATTCTTGATTTGACGAGTATTTTAGTATTGTGGATATAATTATTTCTGATTCTTTAAATTCATTGTTTTCGCGATTATCCATACGACTTAAATAATCGGCGGCAGTATTTTTATTTCCCGGTAAATATTCTGGCTTTATTCTATAGTCCTGAATTGATAAACTCCATCTTCTTAAACGCGAATTTCCGTAAACGCAATTTTTTAAGAAGGACAGGGCCTCGTGATCTGTACGTACGATAATGGTCTTTTGTCCTTTCAGATACGTGTTTAGTTTATGTAGTGCCCATACCACGGCTAACATTTCCTTTTCAGTTGTGAAATAATTTATTTCGCTACCCTTTAATGTACGGCTAACGTATGTAATTATTCTTTCTTCGTCGTTTTCGTCCTTTTGTGACAAAATGGCGGCAATAGCGAAATCACTAGCATCCGTAGTTAAAATAAAAGGTGTTTTGGTATTAGCGAAACTTAGCATTACGTTTTCGTCAAACAAGTTTTTTATTTTATTAAAAGCTTTTTCTTGCTCATCTTTCCATTCAAATCTTGTATTCTTTTTTAATAGTTTAAGTAGTGGTACAGTTTCTTTTGCATAGTTTTTCGTAAATTTAGTATAGAAATTTAGAAATCCTAAGAAACTTTGCAGTTCTCTTACATTTCGAGGTGTTTTAAAATTTTTTATTGAATTTATTTTCGCGGGATCCGGTTTAATTCCGCGGCTTGTAATTATGTTCCCGAGAAATTTAATTTCTTCTTTAACAAAATTGGATTTTGAAAAATTTAATCGTAAATTATTTTTTAGTAATCTTTCGAATAACGTTTGTAAATCTTGCATATGTTTTTCGAAGTTTTGGGATAAGACAAATAAGTCATCTACAAAGGATAATAGAAATTTATCGAAATCGTGGATAGTTTCGTCGAGGCCGCGTAGTAAGGCTGAGCTACTCGTTTTTATCCCGAATGGTACAACATTGTATTCGTATACTTTGTTATCGCACATGAAGGCTGTATATTTTTTACTTTCTTCGCTTAATGCGATTTGCCAAAAACTATTTGATAAATCAAAATTTGACATGAATTCGCGGTTTTCGCATCGCATGAATACTTCTTCCACCCCGGGTGGTGATTCATGGTCTTCTACGAGTTTCTCGTTTAGTTTTCTAGCATCTAAGCAAATTCTAACGGAACCATCTTTTTTAGGTACTATAACACACGGGCTAATATAAGGACTTGTTGACCTTCTTATTATACCAAATTGAAGCATTTTATTTATTTCAGTTTTAACTTTTTCTATGTACGCAATCGGTATCGGATAGGGTTTTGAAAAGAAAGGTATTTTTTCTTTTATTTGTAATTTATATTCGAAGTTTAATAATAGACCAGGTTTTCTTTTGAATATATCTTTATAACGGCGTATTAATTCTTTTAATTTTAATTTTTGTGTTTCATTTAATGTTACACAATTATTTATTTTTTCGTTTATTTCCTCCGGGGAAATATCGAATTCGTAATCTAATTCGTTGGATATTTCTTTCCAATTTATTTTAGATTTTTCTTTTTTATCAGGTATTTCTTCTACCTCAATTTTTAAACTGGCATACTCTTCAGAGTTTATTAGCCTATTTTCATATTTAATTTTTCCCTTAATTTTATTTATATTGAATTCAATTTCATCTTTACGCGTATCTATTATCATATTTAATTTTTTCTGTGACTCGTATCCGATTATGCATGATCGTATTAACTTTGGTACCACTATGTATATTAATTTGATTTCTAACCCGTTAATGTTCGTGAGAATTAAAACTTGTTGTTTAATACGTGTTGATTTACTGCCCGTTGCACCTTTAATTATTTTTCCTGCGATGGGTAATGTTGCACATTTCATGAATATTTCTTTATTTTTTGTGTAGAATTCTTCCGATATACCGTCACATACCCAATTCTTGATCAGTTAAGGCAAATCAGTATTTTGGTTTGATAATTTTATGTTAATAGAGACTAATAATTCTAAATATTTTGATATATGCGGTAAATATAAGTAATAAACTTCTTATTTAATAATGTAAAAAAATACAATGAAATAATTGCTGTTTAAAAATTAAGCAATAATATAAAAAAAAGTGAATTACCAATTTCTGATCAATAAAATTCGGTTTTTACTAATTCCTGATCAATCTATTAACCAATTGTTGATCATTATATCGATTAAATTATTTATAGGTTAGGTATACAATCAGATGTATATCATATAGGTATAGGTATACAATTTGCGTGCTTTTAAAAAGCATTTATTGAATGAAATACAATAAACAATTTATTATAATAATAACAAACTAAAATATGTTTTCTTCTCATTTGTTAAATTTTCTTTTCTTATATTTTTTCTAAGTAAAAAATCTTTTTTTATCTTATAACTTTTTTCTCATTTGTTGACTTCATTTATTTTAATCTTAAATTATTAATTTAATATCAATCAACTTATTAATTATAACTTATTTTAGATTATCTATAGGAACTATAAATATATTTATATATTAATCTTTATCATTTTAATACATTTTAGCAATAAAAATTTATTAATTTATAATTTGCTAATTTGAATTCTTCTTTGATCTTGAGGTACGTACTTTCGTCTCAGTTGTTTTCTCTGATCTCAATTTCTTCTTTTCATTTTTCTTTTCTTCCAGGATTTCTTGTTTTATTCTAACCTTTTCTAATCTTAATTTCTTTTTTTCATTTTTCTTTTCTTCTATTTGTTTCTTTTTTTCTAGTCTTAAAGCTACTCTTTTTTCTTTTTCTTCTATCATTTTATTTTTTTCTTCTATGCGATCTTTATGATACCTTCTCCAAGCATCTGACGTAGCCACTGATGGAATTTTTGCTTTCTTTCGTTTTGGTACATCTTTTTTTTTCTCTGGCCAAAAGAGGCACCTTTTAAAAGGTGACGGAACTCGATCATTTTTGTCTGAAACAATCAATTATTTATTTATATATATAAGAATTTCATTAAATTATCTATATAAATAGTAGTATTTACCTCTTCCGTTGGAAAGTTTATTATTTATGTCTTGCAAGGGCAATCTTGCAGTTGAAGATAATGTTTCTTCATTAACATTGCTGACTATAAATCCAGTAGCCTTTATGTCTATACATGGATAATATAATTCATTTTCTTTGTCATTAGAAGTCATGTCTATTAAATTATTATTTTCTTTCATTGAAAGATCTATTGGATGTTCTGTTGGATTTTGAGCATTGTTTTTATCTGATGTATCCGTTGTTAATTGATTATTTTTAATAGGTGAAACAACTAAATCATGTTCACGTTTACTAGATAAACATAATCCACCCTTATTTAACATTGTATTGTCCCTTAAAACGTCGTCTACATTTTCTCCATTTTCTAATGTTTCTGATGGCATTATTTTCAAAAATTCATCCATCGATGATTCTTCTAATGTACCATGCTCGTTGACGATCCAAATCGTTCCACTGTCGACTGTCATGACACTATCTTCTTGTGAAATAAAAGCTAAATCTAAATTACCCTGAAAATTATATTCTACCGCACTTTGTTCATTGACACCTTCTACATTTTCATTTAAATTATTATTTACGATCGCACCTCGCTCACACACACCTACATTTTTCTTAAAATTATTATTTCTATTCGCACCTTCTTCACACACAGTTTCATCCTGATAAAAATTAAAAACTTTATATTAATAAATTGTAGTATTATGATACAGTAGTTGATAATAATAAAATTACAATCTTATATATGTGCATATAGATACTGATTTCAAACTTATGTATAATTAAAATATCTCTAAATATAAAATTAAAGAGTAGTAATTAATTATTAAATACTGTTAATTAATAATAATTTTACAAAATAATTGTTTTAATTATACTTATATAAACATATTTACTATCGGGTGAAGATTAAGAAATTTAAATTTACACTACCGGAGTATTAATATCTACCTGAGCCTCTTTATTTTCTTTTAAATTTCCCTCCGCGTCATCTTTCATTTTGCACCATAAATTAAAAAGACTAAGATGTTTTACTTCACCAGACCACACTCTTGAATGGTATGCAGCTTTAAACTGGTCCAATATATCTGTACCAATGTTTTTTTCTATTAACTTTACATTACCTTCTTCTTCTGGCTCTATATTTGGCACAATTGATTGTTTTCCTTGTGCTTGAAGAATTTTAGAATAATCTACAGAATTAGCGTTTAATGGATGCAGACCACAAGCCCTAAATCCATTTTGAAGAATTCTATGGGAATCAAGCATTTTAAGAGCCTTTTCAAGTAAAAGAGCAAAACTTGTTTTGCTCACTGAAAATCCATTGTTTTCGATTCTCCACTGCATTGCCACTTTCTGCCAGTTAATTTTAAGAGGTCGAAAGAGCGATACATCCATTGGTTGTAGAAGATGGGTAGCATTTGGATATAGCGCTACTAATTCAATCTGATGCTCAATGCAAAAATCACTGAGAGCCATGGTGAGGTGAGACATGTGCCCATCAACATACAACACTATTGGAAATTGTATTGATTGATCAACACACCATTTATAAAAAATACCTAGAATTTAGTTTATTATAATTAGTAAAATTTTCATATTTTAACAAATTTTAATTACAACTTTTTTGTTAAATTAATTTTAAATATTTTATAAATATAATTTCAGCATTGGTGAAGTTTATCAAGTAAGTTTATAAGTACCATACATCAATAGCCAAAAATGCATTTTAACCCTCTCCGTTACTTAAAATTTTAAAATTAGATATACTATGAATCATATAATTAGTTGCCCAATGGTCATAAAATACATTTTAACCCTCTCCGTTACTTAAAACTTTAAAATTAGATACACTATGAATTATATATTTAGTTACCCAATGGTCATAAAATGCATTTTAACCCTCTCCGTTACCTAAAATTTTAAAATTATATGCACATTGCAATCATTTAGTTAGTTGTCGAATAAATTTAAAATTCATTTTTTGTCTATCGATGGATGAATCTTGAATTGATACACTTTACCAATGGTCAAATTATTATTTTAAAACTATTGAAAGTCAGTTTATTTGGATTTGTACTTACCAGTTATGTACTCGTAGAAGCTTTCCTGAGTCATCCAGCCATTTTTTGATCGCCCCAATGCCCAACCTTCTGGAGCTGCTTCAGAAATATTATGTGGTATTCTTTCATAGTTATATAAGATCAAAGGTGGTGCAATATCACCTCTAGCGTTACCCATGATCAATACAGTTTGACATTCTTTTTCATCTGATGTTATCAAGTTGTAAGCCACCTTTTGCTCTTTACTGGCAAGTACTTTCTTTGGCTTAGGGTTAAGTAAAAAGGCAGATTCATCACAGTTAAATACCCTTGAACCATCAATATTCAACAAATTTTTTGAAATCAGGTGATCTTTTACTTCTCCAAACCATTCACGTATGCTTTCTTCAGATATTGCACCTCTTCTTAAAGATAAATTTTGTGCTATTTTTGTAACAATTTCTGGGTGTCGGTCTAGGAAACACCTGTACCATTTATCTGCAGGCCTGCCGTTAACAAATGGGGTATCTTTCTTCATGTCTTTTACTAACTTTTGTACACTATTTAGCAAATGTTGCTTATCAATACAAAAACCAGAAGAACTAAGATGCAAAATCCAGTTCACCAATAACATTTCCTCTTCTTTAGTCAATATGGTACTAGGGCCTGGTCTCGCACCAAGCGTTGATTTGCCTTTCAATATATTCCACAAAGTAGAAAATGGTACTTTATGTACTTTGCTTGCTGCCCTAATAGACATTTTCTCATTCTGGACATCTTCTAATGCTTTTTCCATATCATTAGCATGGTAGTTTTTAGTACCTCTCACATTCAACTTTGGTGGCATTGTAACTTATATCTACATCAAAATCTATGAAAAAACAATATATTTAAAAATTAAAAATAATACTTAAATCACAATTAGAATGATTTCAAGCATTTTGTTTCACTTTAATTTAACTTGTTAATGTTTTTTTTCTTAACAGTAGAAAACCTAACCTTCAAAATCCATATAATATAGCAACTTATATATTTTTATTTTTAACATAAACTACTGATCACAAATTGGTAAATAAGTCATATTTCTTTTAATTATTATAACTATATATATACACCATATATTAAATATTTTAATATAACTAAAAACAATGAAATTATATCTCACCTGTTTAAGCCGGTTGTTGATCACGCGATCAAGTATTGGTCAATCAATAAAAAATTTCAACCTAAAGTTGATCAGTTAATTTATTAATGATAAATAGTTTTAAAATTACATTTTCGATGAGAGGTACCTACCTATTCAAGAAAATGTAAAATATGATTTTCGAAGCCACCTTCAAATCTACGTCTCCACCAAGAAAAACCTTAAGTTCACGGCGACTATTTCTAATTGTAACGATTAGCAAAATGGCGTTTATGGGGTCGTTCTCAACAACTCTATTTAAATACTTATTTTATAATGTAATGAAATATAACAAATTTATAGATATTTCAAAGAAGTAATTATAAGATTTGGTATTTCTTTAGACTTTTTTTTTGATTAATTATAATCGTAATCAAACTTATTATTATCATTTATATTATATATTGATCAAAAATTGGTATATGATCAGTAATTGGGTATGTGACGGTACACGTTATTTCGCTTCCGGTATCGATTAATGCGTCAATTTCGACACTTTCTAATTTTATTTTTATTTCGGGACATTTACATAAATTCTTAGTTTTATTTTCGTTTGTTTCATGGTTTGCTTCAATATCCGGAATTAAATCTATTCGTGGGTCTTCGAATATTGTGTTTATTTGTATTTCATTTAAGTCAATGTCTAATACATCTATGAAATTATTATAATGTTCGTCTCTTTCTTTATTTTTATCCCTTTGAGTTGCATTTACGTGTTTAATACGGGAATCCGAGTGAGAAAATGCAACTATCGGTAGTTTCCCGAAATTGAACTAAGTTCTATGATTTCATCTGCGTCATCTATGATATTATTTTTATTCGTTTCGTCACGTTTTTTAGTGCTTTTATTCCGTTCTCCTTTTTTATTTTCGTTATATTTATTATGTTTTTCGTTTTGTCTATTTACTTTAAGTGCATTTACCTGATGTGCATTTTTATTTTGCCAATTACGATTTGAATAATATGCGTTTTGAGAAGAGTTTTCACGTTTATTTAAATATTCTTTTTTGTAATTGCTGCTGTTATTGTCGTATTTATTCTTTTCTTGATTTGTATTGATTTGATTTTCGGGCTTATTATATCGCGATCTTTCGGCATCAAATTCATCCAAAATATTAAAAAAGTTGACTTTATTGCGTTCCTGCATACCGATAATCACGTGTCGTGTTTCGCGTTCGAAGTGTTCGCTTATTTTCATTATTAATTTTTCCTCCGTTATCTCCAACTCTAGTTCTTTCGCGATACCTAGCATGTACGTTGCATACTCGACGCGTGACATTTTTCCTACATTTGTGTATCGTCCGAATTCAAGTTTTCGTCTTAACTGTTGTTGTGTCTGTGTATTCCAGTATCTAATTTTAAATTGGTTAGCGAAATCTTCAAAATCACCAATATCTTTTTCTTGTAGATACCACCATTCGCTTGCAGAATCCGTGAGAGATTGCGAAATAATACATAACATTTCGTCAAAATTAGGGTTCAAGACTGCTATGTATTTTTCCAGTTCCCCTAAGAATCGAATAGGTCTTTAGTGTGTAGCTCCCGAAAATTTGGGTATCGTTAATTTTATTGAATTTTTATTCCCTTCTGCCGTTATTCTATTTATCCTGTTTGGAATTTCTTTTTTGATGGTTGATATCTCTTCATCATGTTGATTTGTTTTCATATTATATTTTTTATCAACTTCGTCGATTAATTCTATGCAATAATGTTTTACTGCTTGTAGATTTTCGTCGTTGTTTTTATCTTTATACGTAGTTTCTTCGAGTCGTACAATTCTCTCTATAAGTTGTTCATTTTCGCTCGCGAGTTCTTCATTTTTGTCTTCCATGTTTTTTATTTTCTTTCTCATAATATTATTATTTTCAACTACTTTATTTAATAACTGTGTTAATTTAATGAGTTGTTTTGATATTGATATTATTTCTTCTTCTCCTTGGGAATTAGTACATTTTATGTTTAGTTCTTCTAGTAAAATATTGTCTACTTTTTTATCCAATTCTTCATGTTGTTTATACATTGTTTCGAGTTCTTCAGTTACTGCTTTCTCCCAGGTATGTCGAGCTTCTTCTTTCGGTGATTTTTCTTCTTCGCCTTGAGCGGACTCGATTTGTGAAAAACAATTTGTCGTTCTTCTCGTACGTTTCTCCATTTTTAGGCAATTTATTTTGTTTATTAATTTTTAATATTATAATTTGTTGGTTTTTTAATTTTTAATTTTAACTTAATGTTAAATTTTTTAATTTTTCAACGAGTGTTGTTTCTATTTTATATTCTATTATTTCCAATCGATTGTTAAATTTTACATTTTGATTTTCGAATACCTTATGTGAATCTAATATTAATCCTTTTACTATTTCAATTTCTTTTTCTAGTTGGTGTTTATCTGTTCGTATGATATTATTTTCGGTCTCTAAACTAGCGATGCGCTTTTTTAAACATACTATATCAGAGTTTAAATTTTCGAAAATTCTATCATATAAAAATAAAAGTTTATTTACTTCCGTTAATTCTTCGATGCTCGCGTTAACTTGTTCCCTAATCGCGTAAATTTGTCGGAAAACTGCATCATCGAATATCGAGTGTTCGTATCTATTTATCATGTTCCCGTTAGTTGTGTATATACCAATAAACAGTTTATAATTCTTTAATAAAGGCAAACGTTAATAATCTATTTGTCTCATGGTAATCAATTTTTATTTAAAACCTACTTAAAAAATTTTTTACATATAACCGTATATCGTACAATAGTTTATTAAATTAAATCGTCGCTTATGTATTTCAACAAACATATTTAGATTGACTATAATGTATGAATCTAATTTTTGAATTCGCGCGTGAGTTTACTATATTTATATAGGAGAGTAAGATCGTTGTCGCAGTGTCGTATGTTCTGCTGGTCTTCTTTCTTCAGTGTCGACGCCGTTGGATTGATGAACTCCGTTGGTGTGCGCGGGGTTTGCGCGGGCTTTTCTGGTCGGTTTGAATTTTAATGAATTTTCTTCTTTATTTCTTCCATCTCGTCGTTTAATAACGTTATAATTTTTTGAATTTGTTATTATTGTCAATTAGATCTGCAATAATTTTATTTCTTGATTGTATTTCCTCTTCTATTTCGTGGATACATTCATATAAAGTTTTTATGTCGATGTGGGTGTCGTCGATGACCTTGATTAGGTAATTCTTTAGGTGTCTTATTACTCTTATTAGGTGTTGTTATTTCTTCTTCGAGTTTTGTTTGTCTTTTATTGATATTTATGATTTGTACCGAAAGTGCGGTAGTTCTTTGGTTCAATCGAGTTACGGATTGCTCGATATATTTAGCGGTGTTGATTCTCATCCTTCAATTGAATCTGATATTTTTTGTAGAGTCCCTGTCTTCCGAGCGCCAATGTAACGGGCCTGGATTTTAGGTCCGTTTTTGCTTTTACTTTTCCTTCGTCTTCTTCTTTGTTTTCACTTCATTGAGATAGCGCACTAGGTTTGGATTCGAAGTCTAAACCTCCTAGTGCGGTTACTCGTTTGAAGACTTTTTAAAGAAAAGTATTTGTTTGTGTTCAACACCACGTCGTCACACCATGGACTAGTAGATTTGAAAATGTTAGTTTATGTGTTTCATGTATATCTGTTGGTGTCGCTTTTCTTCCTACGAAGGGAAGAAAAGTGGAGTGTGGATTTTTTAACAATAAATAAAATTATCCTTGATTTCTGTTTTAATTTTAAGAATTTATTGATTGGCTACGAGGGCCGATAATATGAATAGTACATGCTACATTGGCTTGTAGTTTAATAATAATTCTCGAATCGAGGTTCGCTCCCTTTATATACTAAAGTCGCTTCTTGACCGTTTAACAGTTTTTTTCTCATTACCTAAGAACTATGTTATTTTTTCGCATTTGAACTTAATTTTTAAATCACAAATATTTTTATTCACATATCCTATTTTTTAAATATTTATAATTCGTTCAATTTATATAGTCTAAATTGATATGCATTTTTGCATCGTGTGCATTTTTTTAAAATGTCTTATTTGAATTTGTTTTTTCATTATCTTAAGGTTCTACAATTACTTTAATTTTTAATTATAACAAGATTCTATATTATTATGATATCCTATTTTTATTAACAATTTAAATTTGTATTATTAATAACATTAATATTATTAACTTTTTAAATAATATTTCAACTTTAAAATTTACAATAATGATAAATCTAACAGAAACTTTGATTTTTCTAGATTTTTATAATGCATTTACTTTTTTATACATTATTGAAATTTGCAATGTTTAATAAACATAAATAAATAATTAAACTTGTTGGTTGTTGCATATCATTTGAAGCGTTATTAATTATCCTAATTTTCTATTCTTATAAAATTTAATTAAGTATTGACTATAAACTATGATTAAATAATTAAATTTATCAAACAAAGTATGACGTCGATTATACTTAAATGGTTCATTCGCGTGAACATACATTTGGCTTATATGCATATATATCTATTTACCATTTGAGATTACGATCTATTTATCGTCGATAGATAATCGTGTATCGATTGATGCTTATTACTGCGTTATCGACCGCGGTTATTTAAATATAATCACTATTTTAATTGCTTGAATTTTTACTAAAAGTTGTGCCCGTTACAGGGTGGCTACGGGGGATGTAAAGTGTCATTTTCGACGTAAAAACGCTATTTTCATCGTTTAACTTGAAATTTTAAACTTTTGTAATATTTTTATCCCCTTTATATTTTTAAGCTAAAATTGTATTAGCATAAGAAAGATGTAGGAAAAGCTTGATCGTGCGGAAAAACATAGAAGGGTGGCTACGGGGGATGAAAATTGTCATTTTCGCCGTAAAAACGCTTTTTTCATTGATTATCTCAAAATTTCAAGCTGTTGCCATAGTTTTATTGTCTTTATATTTTAAAGTTAAACTTGTATTAGCATAAGAAAGATGTAGGAAAAGCTTGATCGTGCGGAAAAAGATAGAAGGGTGGCTACGGGGGATGAAAATTGTCATTTTCGCCGTAAAAACGCCTTTTTCATTGATTATCTCAAAATTTCAAGCTGTTGCCATAGTTTTATTTTCTTTATATTTTAAAGTTAAACTTGTATCTATATTAGAAAGATGTAGGAAAAGTTTAATTGTGCGGAAAAAAATAGAAGGGTGGCTACGGGGGATGAAAAATGTCATTTTCGCCGTAAAAACGCTTTTTTCATTGATTATCTCAAAATTTCAAGCTGTTGCCATAGTTTTATTTTCTTTATATTTTAAGGTTAAACTTAAATCTATATTAGAAAGTTGTAGGAAAAGTTTGATCGTGCGGAAAAAGATAGAAGGGTGGATACGGGGGATGAAATGTGTCATTTTCGCTTTAAAAACGCAATTTTCATCGATTTTCTCGAAATTTCAAGCTGTTGCCATAGTTTTATTTTCTTTATATTTTAAAGTTAAACTTAAATCTATATTAGAAAGTTGTAGGAAAAGTTTGATCGTGCGGAAAAAGATAGAAGGGTGGATACGGGGGATGAAATGTGTCATTTTCGCTTTAAAAACGCAATTTTCATCGATTTTCTCGAAATTTTAAACTGTTGTCATATTTCATTGTCTTTATAATTTAAAGTTAAACTTGTATCTATAATAGAACGATGTAGGAAAAATTTGAACGTGTGGAAAAAGATATAAGGGTGGCTACGGGGGATGAAAAGTGTCATTTTCGACGTAAAAAAGCTTTGTTCATTGATTATCTCAAAATTTAAAACTGATGTAACCTTTTTTTTGAATATTTTAATGTTAAACTTGTATCTATATTAGAACGATGTAGGACAAGTTTGATAGTGTGGAAAAAGATATAAGGGTAGCTACGGGGGATGAAAGTGTCATTTTCGACGTAAAAACGCTATTTTCATCGATTATTTGACAGTGTCATTTTCGCCGTAAAAAAGCTTTTTTCATTGATTATCTCAAATTAAAAACTGATGTAACCTTTTTTTTTGAATATTTTAATGTTAAACTTGTATCATATTAGAACGATTGTAGGAAAAGTTTGATCGTGTGGAAAAGATATAAGGGTGGCTACGGGGTATAAAAATTGTTATTTCGCCGTACAAACGTTTTTTTTCATTGATTATCTCGAAATTTTAAACTGTTGTCATATTTTACTATCTTTATAATTTAAAGTTAAACTTGTATTAGCATAAGAAGATGTAGAAAAGCTGATCGTGCGGAAAACGATAGAAGGGTGGCTACGGGGGATGAGTAGTGTCATTTTCGACGTAAAAACGCAATTTACCTCGATTATCTCAAAAATTTCAAACTAT
>JANSJX010000568.1:0-22058 GCA_026168455.1 Theocolax elegans | reverse complement strand
CAAATTTATATCTAATTGCTTCATAAATTATACTGTTGCAAAATATGTACATCATTTTCTCATGTCCATAAGTATTGGAACAGCAAGAAAAAACGTTTCATAATTGGTACATAATTCTATATTTCTTCCGTTTCGTGGAACACTTTTAAGATTAAGATATTGAATATTTATTTACATTTTTTAAATGTCTAATTGTTAGGCAACTTTGCTATATATGGGATTATCCACGTGGATTTGATATATATGTAAGACAGTCATTGTACAATGTTACCTGAATTTTTTCAAAATTTTTCTATGTCCGGAACATTTCCAAAATGGCGTCATTGTACTATAGGCGGGGGAAAAAATTTCGTAACTTGTTATTTATGGGATTATCCACGTGGATTTGAAATATATGTAAGGCAGTCATTGTACGATGTTACCTGAATTTTTTCGAAAATTTTTCTATGTCCGGAACCATTCCAAAATGGCGGGCAACGTACTAGTGGTGGGGGAAAATGCTTTGTAACTTTGCTATTTATGGGATTATCCACGTGGATTTGAAATATATGTAGACAGTCAATGTACGATGTTACCTGAATTTTTTCAAAATTTTTCTATGTCCGGACCATTCCAAAATGGCGTCATTGTACTATAAGCGGGGGAAAAAATTTGTAACTTTGCTATTTATGGGATTATCCACGTGATTTGAAATATATGTAAGACAGTCATTGTACGATGTTACCTTAATTTTTTCCCAAATTTTTCTATGTCCGGAACCATTCCAAAATGCGTCATTGTACTATAAGGCGGGGGAAAAAAATTTGGTAACTTTGTTATTTATGGGATTATCCACGTGGATTTGAAATATATGTAAGACAGTAATTGTACGATCTTACCTGAATTTTTCAAAATTTTTCTATGTCCGGAACCATTGCAAATGGCGGGTCAACGTACTAGTGGTGGGGGAAAATGCTTTGCAACTTGCTATATATGGGATTATCCACGTGGATTTGATATATAGGTAAGACAGTCTTGTACAATGTTACCTGAATTTTTTCAAAATTTTTCTATGTCCGGAACATTTCCAAAATGGCGTCATTGTACTATAAGCGGGGGAAAAAATTTCGTAACTTTGTTATTTATGGGATTATCCACGTGGATTTGAAATATATGTAAGGCCTCATGTACGATTTACCTGAATTTTTTCAAAATTTTTCTATGTCCGGAACCATTCCAAAATGGCGTCATTGTACTATAAGCGGGGGAAAAAATTTGGTAACTTTGCTATTTATGGGATTATCCACGTGGATTTGAAATATATGTAAGACAGTAATTGTACGATCTACCTGAATTTTTTCAAAAATTTTCTATGTCCGGAACCATTGCAAAATGGCGGGCAACATACTAGTGGTGGGGGAAAATGCTTGCAACTTGCTATATATGGGAATTATCCACGTGGATTTGAAATATTGTAAGACAGTCATTGTACAAATGTTACCTGAATTTTTCAAAATTTTTCTATGTCCGGAACCATTCCAAAATGGCGTCATTGTACTATAAGCGGGGGAAAAAATTTGGTAACTTTGCTATTTAATGGGATTATCCACGTGGATTTGAAATATATGTAAGACAGTCATTGTACGATCTTACCTGAATTTTTTCACAATTTTCTATGTCCGGAACCATTCCAAAATGGCGGCCAACGTACTAGTGGTGGGGGAAAATGCTTGTAACTTTGCTATTTATGAGATTATCCACGTGATTTGAAATATATGTAAGACAGTCAATGTACGATGTTACCTTAATTTTTTCAAAATTTTTCTATGTCCGGAACCATTCCAAAATGGCGTCATTGTACTATAAGCGGGGGAAAAAATTTGGTACTTTGCTATTTATGGGATTATCCACGTGGATTTGAAATATATGTAAGACAGTCATTGTACGATCTTACCTGAAATTTTTTCACAATTTTTCTATGTCCGGAACATTTCCAAAATGGCGTCATTGTACTATTAGCGGGGGAAAAAATTCCGTAACTTTGCTAGTAATGGGATTATCCACGTGGATTTGAAATATATGTAAGGCAGTCATTGTACGATGTTACCTAAATTTTTTCAAAATTTTTCTATGTCCGGAACCATTCCAAAATGGCGGGCAACGTACTAGTGGTGGGGGAAAATGCTTTGCAACTTTGCTATATATGCGATTATCCACGTGGATTTGAAATACATGTAAGACAGTCATTGTATAATTTTACCTGAATTTTTCAAAATTTTCCTATGTCCGGAACATTACCAAAATGGCGTCATTGTACTATTAGCGGGGGAAAAAATTTGGTAACTTTGTTATTTATGGGATTATCCACGTGGATTTGAAATATATGTAAGGCAGTCATTGTACGATGTTACCTAAATTTTTTCAAAATTTTTCTATGTCCGGAACCATTGCAAAATGGCGGGGCAACGTACTAGTGGTGGGGGAAAATGCTTTGCAACTTTGCTATATATGGGATTATCCACGTGGATTTGAAATATATGTAAGACAGTCATTGTACAATGTTACCTGAATTTTTTCAAAATTTTTCTATGTCCGGAACATTTCCAAAATGGCGTCATTGTACTATAAGCGGGGGAAAAAATTTCGTAACTTTGTTATTTATGGGATTATCCACGTGGATTTGAAATATATGTAAGGCAGTCATTGTACGATGTTACCTGAATTTTTTCAAAATTTTTCTATGTCCGGAACCATTCCAAAATGGCGTCATTGTACTATAAGCGGGGGAAAAAATTTGGTAACTTTGCTATTTATGGGATTATCCACGTGGATTTGAAATATATGTAAGACAGTCATTGTACGATCTTACCTGAATTTTTTCACAATTTTCTATGTCCGGAACATTTCCAAAATGGCGTCATTGTACTATTAGCGGGGGAAAAAATTCCGTAACTTTGCTAGTAATGGGATTATCCACGTGGATTTGAAATATATGTAAGGCAGTCATTGTACGATGTTACCTAAATTTTTTCAAAATTTTTCTATGTCCGGAACCATTCCAAAATGGCGGGCAACGTACTAGTGGTGGGGGAAAATGCTTTGCAACTTGGCTATATATGCGATTATCCACGTGGATTTGAAATATATGTAAGACAGTCATTGTATAATTTTACCTGAATTTTTCAAAATTTTCCTATGTCCGGAACATTACCAAAATGGCGTCATTGTACTATTAGCGGGGGAAAAAATTTGGTAACTTTGTTATTTATGGATTATCCACGTGGATTTGAAATATATGTAAGGCAGTCATTGTGCGATGTTACCTAAATTTTTTCAAAATTTTTCTATGTCCGGAACCATTGCAAAATGGCGGGCAACGTACTAGTGGTGGGGGAAAATGCTTTGCAACTTTGCTATATATGGGATTATCCACGTGGATTTGAAATATATGTAAGACAGTCATTGTACAATGTTACCTGAATTTTTTCAAAATTTTTCTATGTCCGGAACATTTCCAAAATGGCGTCATTGTACTATAAGCGGGGGAAAAAATTTCGTAACTTTGTTATTTATGGGATTATCCACGTGGATTTGAAATATATGTAAGGCAGTCATTGTACGATGTTACCTGAATTTTTTCAAAATTTTTCTATGTCCGGAACCATTCCAAAATGGCGTCATTGTACTATAAGCGGGGGAAAAAATTTGGTAACTTTGCTATTTATGGGATTATCCACGTGGATTTGAAATATATGTAAGACAGTCATTGTACAATGTTACCTGAATTTTTTCAAAATTTTTCTATGTCCGGAACATTTCCAAAATGGCGTCATTGTACTATAAGCGGGGGAAAAAATTTCGTAACTTTGTTATTTATGGGATTATCCACGTGGATTTGAAATATATGTAAGGCAGTCATTGTACGATGTTACCTGAATTTTTTCAAAATTTTCCTATGTCCGGAACATTACCAAAATGGCGTCATTGTACTATTAGCGGGGGAAAAAATTTTGTAACTTTGTTATTTATGGGATTATCCACGTGGATTTGAAATATATGTAAGGCAGTCATTGTACGATCTGACCTGAAGTTTTTCAAAATTTTTCTATGTCCGGAACATTTCCAAAATGGCGTCATTGTACTATAAGCGGGGGAAAAAATTTTGTAACTTTGCTAGTAATTGGATTATCCACGTGGATTTGAAATATATGTAAGACAGTCATTGTATAATGTTACCTGAATTTTTTCAAAATTTTCCTATGTCCGGAACATTACCAAAATGGCGTCATTGTACTATTAGCGGGGGAAAAAATTTTGTAACTTTGCTAGTAATTGGATTATCCACGTGGATTTGAAATATATGTAAGACAGTCATTGTATAATGTTACCTGAATTTTTTCAAAATTTTCCACGTGGATAATCCCATAAATAACAAAGTTACCAAATTTTTTCCCCCCCTAATAGTACAATGACGCCATTTTGGTAATGTTCCGGACATAGGAAAATTTTGAAAAAATTCAGGTAACCTTATACAATGACTGTCTTACATATATTTCAAATCCACGTGGATAATCCCATATATAGCAAGTTGCAAAGCATTTTCCCCCACCTAGGTACGTTTGCCCGCCATTTGGAATGGTTCCGGACATAGAAAAATTTTAAAAAAATTCAGGTAGACATCGTACATTGACTGTCTTACATATATTTCAAATCCACGTGGATAATCCAATTACTAGCAAAGTTACAAAATTTTTTCCCCCGCTAATAGTACAATGACGCCATTTTGAAAATGTTACGGACATAAAAAAATTTTGAAAAAATTCAGGTAACAATCGAACAATGACTGTCTTACATATATTCAAATCCACGTGGATATCCCATAAGTAGCAAGTTACAAAGCATTTTCCCCCACCACTAGTACGTTGCCCGCCATTTTGGAATGGTTCCGGACATAGAAAAATTTTGAAAAATTCAAGGTAACATCGTACATTGACTGTCTTACTTATATTTGCAAATCCCGTGGATAATCTCATAAATAGCAAAGTTACAAAGCATTTTCCCCCACCACTAGTACGTTGGCCGCCATTTTGGAATGGTTACGGACATAAAAAAATTTTGAAAAAATTCAGGTAACATCGAACAATGACTGTCTTACATATATTTCAAATCCACGTGGATAATCCCATAAGTAGCAAAGTTACAAAGCATTTTCCCCCACCACTAGTACGTTGCCCGCCATTTTGGAATGGTTCCGGACATAGAAAAATTTTGAAAAAATTCAGGTAACATCGTACATTGACTGTCTTACTTATATTTCAAATCCACGTGGATAATCTCATAAATAGCAAAGTTACAAAGCATTTTCCCCCACCACTAGTACGTTGGCCGCCATTTTGGAATGGTTCCGGACATAGAAAAATTTAAAAAAAATTCAGGTAACATCGTACACTGACTGTCTTACATATATTTCAAATCCACGTGGATAATCCCATAAGTAGCAAAGTTACAAAGCATTTTCCCCCACCACTAGTACGTTGCCCGCCATTTTGGAATGGTTCCGGACATAGAAAAATTTTGAAAAAATTCAGGTAACATCGTACAATGACTGCCTTACATATATTTCAAATCCACGTGGATAATCCCATAAATAACAAAGTTACCAAATTTTTTCCCCCGCTAATAGTACAATGACGCCATTTTGGAAATATCATAGAAAAATTTTGAAAAAATTCAGGTAAGATCGTACAATTACTGTCTTACATATATTTCAAATCCACGTGGATAATCCCATTATTAGCAAAGTTACGGAACTTTTTCCCCCGCTAATAGTACAATGACGCCATTTTGGAAATGTTCCGGACATAGAAAAATTTTGAAAAAATTCAGGTAAGATCGTACAATTACTGTCTTACATATATTTCAAATCCGCGTGGATAATCGCATATATAGCCAAGTTGCAAAGCATTTTCCCCCACCACTAGTACGTTGCCCGCCATTTTGGAATGGTTCCGGACATAGAAAAATTTAAAAAAAATTCAGGTAACATCGTACATTGACTGTCTTACATATATTTCAAATCCACGTGGATAATCCAATTACTAGCAAAGTTACAAAATTTTTTCCCCCGCTAATAGTACAATGACGCCATTTTGGAAATGTTCCGGACATAGAAAAATTTTGAAAAAATTCAGGTAAGATCGTACAATTACTGTCTTACATATATTTCAAATCCACGTGGATAATCCCATATATAGCAAAGTTGCAAAGCATTTTCCCCCACCAATAGTACGTTTTCCGCCATTTTGCAATGGTTCCGGACATAGAAAAATTTAAAAAAAATTCAGGTAACATCGTACATTGACTGCCTTACATATATTTCAAATCCACGTGGATAATCCCATAAATAACAAAGTTACCAAATTTTTTCCCCCGCTAATAGTACAATGACGCCATTTTGGTAATGTTCCGGACATAGGAAAATTTTGAAAAAATTCAGGTAACATTATACAATGACTGTCTTACATATATTTCAAATCCACGTGGATAATCGCATATATAGCCAAGTTGCCAAGCATTTTCCCCCACCACTAGTACGTTGCCCGCCATTTTGGAATGGTTCCGGACATAGAAAAATTTTAAAAAAATTCAGGTAACATCGTACATTGACTGCCTTACATATATTTCAAATCCACGTGGATAATCCCATAAATAACAAAGTTACCAAATTTTTTCCCCCGCTAATAGTACAATGACGCCATTTTGGTAATGTTCCGGACATAGGAAAATTTTGAAAAAATTCAGGTAACATTATACAATGACTGTCTTACATATATTTCAAATCCACGTGGATAATCGCATATATAGCCAAGTTGCCAAGCATTTTCCCCCACCACTAGTACGTTGCCCGCCATTTTGGAATGGTTCCGGACATAGAAAAATTTTAAAAAAATTCAGGTAACATCGTACATTGACTGCCTTACATATATTTCAAATCCACGTGGATAATCCCATAAATAACAAAGTTACCAAATTTTTTCCCCCGCTAATAGTACAATGACGCCATTTTGGAAATGTTCCGGACATAGAAAAATTTTGAAAAAATTCAGGTAACATCGTACAATGACTGCCTTACATATATTTCAAATCCACGTGGATAATCCCATAAATAACAAAGTTACCAAATTTTTTCCCCCGCTTATAGTACAATGACGCCATTTTGGAAATGTTCCGGACATAGAAAAATTTTGAAAAAATTCAGGTAAGATCGTACAATTACTGTCTTACATATATTTCAAATCCACGTGGATAATCCCATATATAGCAAAGTTGCAAAGCATTTTCCCCCACCACTAGTACGATGCCCGCCATTTTGGAATGGTTCCGGACATAGAAAAATTTTAAAAAAATTCAGGTAACATCGTACATGACTGTCTTACATAATTTCAAATCCACGTGGATAAGCCCATAAATAGCAAAGTTACAAAGCATTTTCCCCCACCACTAGTACGTTGCCCGCCATTTTGGAATGGTTCCGGACATAGAAAAATTTTGAAAAAATTCAGGTAACATCGTACAATGACTGCCTTACATATATTTCAAATCCACGTGGATAATCCCATAAATAACAAAGTTACCAAATTTTTTCCGCCCGCTAATAGTACAATGACGCCATTTTGGAAATGTTCCGGACATAGAAAAATTTTGAAAAAATTCAGGTAACATTAGTACAATGACTGTCTTACATATATTTCAAATCCACGTGGATAATCCCATATATAGCAAAGTTGCAAAGCATTTTCCCCCACCACTAGTACGTATGCCCGCCATTTTGGAATGGTTCCGGACATAGAAAAATTTGAAAAAATTCAGGTAACATCGTACATTGACTGTCTTACATATATTTCAAATCCACGTGGATAATCCCATAATAGCAAAGTTACAAAGCATTTTCCCCCACCACTAGTACGTTGCCCGCCATTTTGGAATGGTTCCGGACATAGAAAAATTTTGAAAAAATTCAGGTAACATCGTACAATGACTGCCTTACATATATTTCAAATCCACGTGGATAATCCCATAATAGCAAAGTTACCAAATTTTTTCCCCCGCTAATAGTACAATGACGCCATTTTGGAATGTTCCGGACATAGGAAAAATTTTGAAAAAATTCAGGTAACATAGTACAATGACTGTCTTACATATATTTCAAATCCACGTGGATAATCCATATATAGCAAGTTGCAAAGCATTTTCCCCACCACTAGTACAGTTGCCCGCCATTTTGGAATGGTTCCGGACATAGAAAAATTTGAAAAAAATTCAGGTAACATCGTACATTGACTGTCTTACATATATTTCAAATCCACGTGGATAATCCCATAAGTAGCAAAGTTACAAAGCATTTTTCCCCCACCACTAGTACGTTGCCCGCCATTTTGGAATGGTTCCGGACATAGAAAAATTTTGAAAAATTCAGGTAACATCGTACAATGACTGCCTTACATATATTTCAAATCCACGTGGATAATCCCATAAATAACAAAGTTACGAAATTTTTTCCCCCCGCTAATAGTACAATGACGCCATTTTGGAAATGTTCCGGACATAGAAAAATTTTGAAAAAATTCAGGTAAGATCGTACAATTACTGTCTTACATATATTTCAAATCCACGTGGATAATCCCATAAATAGCAAAGTTACAAATTTTTTCCCCCGCTTATAGTACAATGACGCCATTTTGGAATGGTTCCGGACATAGAAAAATTTTGAAAAAAATTCAGGTAACATCGTACAATGACTGTCTTACATATATTTCAAATCCACGTGGATAATCCCATAAATAACAAAGTTACGAAATTTTTTCCCCCGCTTATAGTACAATGACGCCATTTTGGAAATGTTCCGGACATAGAAAAATTTTGAAAAAATTCAGGTAACATCGTACATTGACTGTCTTACATATATTTCAAATCCACGTGGATAATCCCATAAATAGCAAAGTTACAAAGCATTTTCCCCCACCACTAGTACGTTGCCCGCCATTTTGGAATGGTTCCGGACATAGAAAAATTTTGAAAAAATTCAGGTAACATCGTACAATGACTGCCTTACATATATTTCAAATCCACGTGGATAATCCCATAAATAACAAAGTTACGAAATTTTTTCCCCCGCTTATAGTACAATGACGCCATTTTGGAAATATTCCGGACATAGAAAAATTTTGAAAAAATTCAGGTAAGATCGTACAATGACTGTCTTACATATATTTCAAATCCACGTGGATAATCCCATAAATAACAAAGTTACGAAATTTTTTCCCCCGCTTATAGTACAATGACGCCATTTTGGAAATGTTCCGGACATAGAAAAATTTTGAAAAAAATTCAGGTAACATCGTACATTGACTGTCTTACATATATTTCAAATCCACGTGGATAATCCCATAAATAGCAAAGTTACAAAGCATTTTCCCCCACCACTAGTACGTTGCCCGCCATTTTGGAATGGTTCCGGACATAGAAAAATTTTGAAAAAATTCAGGTAACATCGTACAATGACTGCCTTACATATATTTCAAATCCACGTGGATAATCCCATAAATAACAAAGTTACAAATTTTTCCCCCGCTAATAGTACAATGACGCCATTTTGGAAATGTTCCGGACATAGAAAAATTTTGAAAAAATTCAGGTAAGATCGTACAATGACTGTCTTACATATATTTCAAATCCACGTGGATAATCCCATAAATAACAAAGTTACGAAATTTTTTCCCCCGCTTATAGTACAATGACGCCATTTTGGAAATGTTCCGGACATAGAAAAATTTTGAAAAAAATTCAGGTAACATCGTACATTGACTGTCTTACATATATTTCAAATCCACGTGGATAATCCCATAATATAGCAAAGTTACAAAGCATTTTCCCCCACCACTAGTACGTTGCCCGCCATTTTGGAATGGTTCCGGACATAGAAAAATTTTGAAAAAATTCAGGTAACATCGTACAATGACTGCCTTACATATATTTCAAATCCACGTGGATAATCCCATAAATAACAAAGTTACGAAATTTTTTCCCCCGCTATAGTACAATGACGCCATTTTGGAAATGGTTCCGGACATAGAAAAATATTGAAAAAATTCAGGTAACATTGTACAATGACTGTCTTACATATATTTCAAATCCACGTGGATAATCCCATAATAGCAAAGTTACCAAAGCATTTTCCCCCACCACTAGTACAGTTGCCGCCATTTTGGCAATGGTTCCGGACATAGAAAAATTTTGAAAAAATTCAGGTAAGATCGTACAATTGACTGTCTTACATATATTTCAAATCCACGTGGATAATCCCATAAATAGCAAAGTTACAAATTTTTCCCCCTCGCTTATAGTACAATGCCGCCATTTTGGAATGGTTCCGGACATAGAAAAATTTTGAAAAAATTCAGGTAACATCGTACAATGACTGCCTTACATATATTTCAAATCCACGTGGATTAATCCCATAAATAACAAAGTTACGAAATTTTTTCCCCCGCTTATAGTACAATGACGCCATTTTGGAAATGTTCCGGACATAGAAAAATTTGAAAAAATTCAGGTAACATTGTACAATGACTGTCTTACATATATTTCAAATCCACGTGGATAATCCCATATATAGCAAAGTTGCAAAGCATTTTCCCCCACCACTAGTACGTTGCCCGCCATTTTGCAATGGTTCCGGACATAGAAAAATTTTGAAAAAAATTCAGGTAAGATCGTACATTACTGTCTTACATATATTTCAAATCCACGTGGATAATCCCATAAATAGCAAAGTTACCAATTTTTCCCCCGCTTATAGTACAATGACCGCCATTTTGGAATGGTTCCGGACATAGAAAAATTTTGAAAAAATTCAGGTAACATCGTACAATGACTGCCTTACATATATTTCAAATCCACGTGGATAATCCCATAAATAACAAAGTTACGAAATTTTTTCCCCCGCTTATAGTACAATGACGCCATTTTGGAATGTTCCGGACATAGAAAATTTTGAAAAAATTCAGGTAACATTGTACAATGACTGTCTTACATATATTTCAAATCCACGTGGATAATCCATATATAGCCAAAGTTGCAAAGCATTTTCCCCCACCACTAGTACGATTGCCCGCCATTTTGGAATGGTTCCGGACATAGAAAAATTTAAAAAAATTCAGGTAACATCGTACAATTGACTGTCTTACATATATTTCAAATCCACGTGGATAATCCCATAATAGCAAAGTTACAAAGCATTTTCCCCCACCACTAGTACGTTGCCCGCCATTTTGGAATGGTTCCGGACATAGAAAAATTTTGAAAAAATTCAGGTAACATCGTACAATGACTGCCTTACATATATTTCAAATCCACGTGGATAATCCCATAAATAACAAAGTTACCAAATTTTTTCCCCCGCTAATAGTACAATGACGCCATTTTGGAAATGATTCCGGACATAGAAAAATTTTGAAAAAATTCAGGTAACATCGTACAATGACTGTCTTACATATATTTCAAATCCACGTGGATAATCCCATAAATAACAAAGTTACGAAATTTTTTCCCCCGCTTATAGTACAATGACGCCATTTTGGAAATGTTCCGGACATAGAAAAATTTTGAAAAAATTCAGGTAACATCGTACAATTGACTGTCTTACATATATTTCAAATCCACGTGGATAATCCCATAATAGCAAAGTTACAAAGCATTTTCCCCCACCACTAGTACGTTGCCCGCCATTTTGGAATGGTTCCGGACATAGAAAAATTTTGAAAAAATTCAGGTAACATCGTACAATGACTGCCTTACATATATTTCAAATCCACGTGGATAATCCCATAAATAACAAAGTTACGAAATTTTTTCCCCCCGCTTATAGTACAATGACGCCATTTTGGAAATGTTCCGGACATAGAAAAATTTTGAAAAAATTCAGGTAACATCGTACAATGACTGTCTTACATATATTTCAAATCCACGTGGATAATCCCATAAATAACAAAGTTACGAAATTTTTTCCCCCGCTTATAGTACAATGACGCCATTTTGGAAATGGTTCCGGACATAGAAAAATTTTAGAAAAAATTCAGGTAACATCGTACATTGACTGTCTTACATATATTTCAATCCACGTGGATAATCCCATAAATAGCAAAGTTACAAAGCATTTTCCCCCACCACTAGTACGTTGCCCGCCATTTTGGAATGGTTCCGGACATAGAAAAATTTGAAAAAATTCAGGTAACATCGTACAATGACTGCCTTACATATATTTCAAATCCACGTGGATAATCCCATAAATACAAAGTTACGAAATTTTTTCCCCCGCTTATAGTACAATGACGCCATTTTGGAAATGTTCCGGACATAGAAAAATTTTGAAAAAAATTCAGGTAACATCGTACAATTGACTGTCTTACATATATTTCAAATCCACGTGGATAATCCCATAAATAGCAAAGTTACAAAGCATTTTCCCCCACCACTAGTACGTTGCCCGCCATTTGGAATGGTTCCGGACATAGAAAAATTTTGAAAAAATTCAGGTAACATCGTACAATGACTGCCTTACATATATTTCAAATCCACGTGGATAATCCCATAAATAACAAAGTTACGAAATTTTTTCCCCCGCTTATAGTACAATGACGCCATTTTGGAAATGTTCCGGACATAGAAAAATTTTGAAAAAATTCAGGTAACATTGTACAATGACTGTCTTACATATATTTCAAATCCACGTGGATAATCCCATATATAGCAAAGTTGCAAAGCATTTTCCCCCACCACTAGTACGTTGCCCGCCATTTTGGCAATGGTTCCGGACATAGAAAATTTTGAAAAAATTCAGGTAAGATCGTACAATTACTGTCTTACATATATTTCAAATCCACGTGGATAATCCCATAAATAGCAAAGTTACCAAATTTTTTCCCCCGCTTATAGTACAATGACGCCATTTTGGAATGGTTCCGGACATAGAAAAATTTTGAAAAAATTCAGGTAACATCGTACAATGACTGCCTTACATATATTTCAAATCCACGTGGATAATCCCATAAATAACAAAGTTACGAAATTTTTTCCCCCGCTTATAGTACAATGACGCCATTTTGGAAATGTTCCGGACATAGAAAAATTTTGAAAAAATTCAGGTAAGATCGTACAATTACTGTCTTACATATATTTCAAATCCACGTGGATAATCCCATAATATACAAAGTTACGAAATTTTTTCCCCCGCTTATAGTACAATGACGCCATTTTGGAAATGTTCCGGACATAGAAAAATTTTAAAAAAATTCAGGTAACATCGTACATTGACTGTCTTACATATATTTCAAATCCACGTGGATAATCCCATAAATAGCAAAGTTACAAAGCATTTTCCCCCACCACTAGTACGTTGCCCGCCATTTTGGAATGGTTCCGGACATAGAAAAATTTTGAAAAAATTCAGGTAACATCGTACAATGACTGCCTTACATATATTTCAAATCCACGTGGATAATCCCATAAATAACAAAGTTACGAAATTTTTTCCCCCGCTAATAGTACAATGACGCCATTTTGGAAATGATTCCGGACATAGAAAATTTTGAAAAAATTCAGGTAAGATCGTACAATTACTGTCTTACATATATTTCAAATCCACGTGGATAATCCCATAAATAACAAAGTTACGAAATTTTTTCCCCCGCTTATAGTACAATGACGCCATTTTGGAATGTTCCGGACATAGAAAAATTTTAAAAAAATTCAGGTAACATCGTACATTGACTGTCTTACATATATTTCAAATCCACGTGGATAATCCCATAAATAGCAAAGTTACAAAGCATTTTCCCCCACCACTAGTACGTTGCCCGCCATTTTGGAATGGTTCCGGACATAGAAAAATTTTGAAAAAATTCAGGTAACATCGTACAATGACTGCCTTACATATATTTCAAATCCACGTGGATAATCCCATAAATAACAAAGTTACGAAATTTTTTCCCCCGCTAATAGTACAATGACGCCATTTTGGAAATATTCCGGACATAGAAAAATTTTGAAAAAATTCAGGTAAGATCGTACAATTACTGTCTTACATATATTTCAAATCCACGTGGATAATCCCATAAATAACAAAGTTACGAAATTTTTTCCCCCGCTTATAGTACAATGACGCCATTTTGGAAATGTTCCGGACATAGAAAAATTTTAAAAAAATTCAGGTAACATCGTACATTGACTGTCTTACATATATTTCAAATCCACGTGGATAATCCCATAAATAGCAAAGTTACAAAGCATTTTCCCCCACCACTAGTACGTTGCCCGCCATTTTGGAATGGTTCCGGACATAGAAAAATTTTGAAAAAATTCAGGTAACATCGTACAATGACTGCCTTACATATATTTCAAATCCACGTGGATAATCCCATAAATAACAAAGTTACGAAATTTTTTCCCCCGCTTATAGTACAATGACGCCATTTTGGAAATGTTCCGGACATAGAAAAATTTTGAAAAAATTCAGGTAACATTGTACAATGACTGTCTTACATATATTTCAAATCCACGTGGATAATCCCATATATAGCAAAGTTGCAAAGCATTTTCCCCCACCACTAGTACGATGCCCGCCATTTTGGAATGGTTCCGGACATAGAAAAATTTTAAAAAATTCAGGTAACATCGTACATTGACTGTCTTACATAAATTTCAAATCCACGTGGATAATCCCATAAATAGCAAAGTTACAAAGCATTTTTCCCCCACCACTAGTACGTTGCCCGCCATTTTGGAATGGTTCCGGACATAGAAAAATTTTGAAAAAATTCAGGTAACATCGTACAATGACTGCCTTACATATATTTCAAATCCACGTGGATAATCCCATAAATAACAAAGTTACCGAAATTTTTTCCCCCGCTTAATAGTACAATGACGCCATTTTGGTAATGTTCCGGACATAGAAAATTTTGAAAAAATTCAGGTAACATTATACAATGACTGTCTTACATATATTTCAAATCCACGTGGATAATCCCATATATAGCAAAGTTGCAAAGCATTTTCCCCCACCACTAGTACGTGCCCGCCATTTTGGAATGGTTCCGGACATAGAAAAATTTTAAAAAAATTCAGGTAACATCGTACATTGACTGTCTTACATATATTTCAAATCCACGTGGATAATCCCATAAATAGCAAAGTTACAAAGCATTTTTCCCCCACCACTAGTACGTTGCCCGCCATTTTGGAATGGTTCCGGACATAGAAAAATTTTGAAAAAATTCAGGTAACATCGTACAATGACTGCCTTACATATATTTCAAATCCACGTGGATAATCCCATAAATAACAAAGTTACGAAATTTTTTCCCCCGCTAATAGTACAATGACGCCATTTTGGAATGTTCCGGACATAGAAAAATTTTGAAAAAATTCAGGTAACATCGTACAATTACTGTCTTACATATATTTCAAATCCACGTGGATAATCCCATAAATAACAAAGTTACGAAATTTTTTCCCCCGCTTATAGTACAATGACGCCATTTTGGAAATGTTCCGGACATAGAAAAATTTTAAAAAATTCAGGTAACATCGTACATTGACTGTCTTACATATATTTCAAATCCACGTGGATAATCCATAAATAGCAAAGTTACAAAGCATTTTCCCCCACCACTAGTACGTTGCCCGCCATTTTGGAATGGTTCCGGACATAGAAAAATTTTGAAAAAATTCAGGTAACATCGTACAATGACTGCCTTACATATATTTCAAATCCACGTGGATAATCCCATAAATAACAAAGTTACGAAATTTTTTCCCCCGCTTATAGTACAATGACGCCATTTTGGAAATGTTCCGGACATAGAAAAATTTAAAAAATTCAGGTAACATCGTACATTGACTGTCTTACATAAATTTCAAATCCACGTGGATAATCCCATAAATAGCAAAGTTACAAAGCATTTTCCCCCACCACTAGTACGTTGCCCGCCATTTTGGAATGGTTCCGGACATAGAAAATTTGAAAAATTCAGGTAAGATCGTACAATTACTGTCTTACATATATTTCAAATCCACGTGGATAATCCCATAAATAACAAAGTTACGAAATTTTTTCCCCCGCTTATAGTACAATGACGCCATTTTGAAATGTTCCGGACATAGAAAAATTTTAAAAAAATTCAGGTAACATCGTACATTGACTGTCTTACATATATTTCAAATCCACGTGGATAATCCCATAATAGCAAAGTTACAAGCATTTTCCCCCACCACTAGTACGTTGCCCGCCATTTTGGCAATGGTCCGGACATAGAAAAATTTTGAAAAAATTCAGGTAACATCGTACAATGACTGCCTTACATATATTCAAATCCACGTGGATAATCCCATAAATAACAAAGTTACGAAATTTTTTTCCCCCGCTTATAGTACAATGACGCCATTTTGGAAATGTTCCGGACATAGAAAAATTTTAAAAAAATTCAGGTAACATCGTACATTGACTGTCTTACATAAATTTCAAATCCACGTGGATAATCCCATAAATAGCAAAGTTACAAAGCATTTTCCCCCACCACTAGTACGTTGCCCGCCATTTTGGAATGGTTCCGGACATAGAAAAATTGTGAAAAAATTCAGGTAAGATCGTACAATGACTGTCTTACATATATTTCAAATCCACGTGGATAATCCCATAAATAGCAAAGTTACCAAATTTTTTCCCCCGCTTATAGTACAATGACGCCATTTTGGAATGGTTCCGGACATAGAAAAATTTTGAAAAAATTCAGGTAAGATCGTACATTGACTGTCTTACATATATTTCAAATCCACGTGGATAATCCCATATATAGCAAAGTTGCAAAGCATTTTCCCCCACCACTAGTACGTTGCCCGCCATTTTGCAATGGTTCCGGACATAGAAAAATTTTGAAAAAATTCAGGTAAGATCGTACAATTACTGTCTTACATATATTTCAAATCCACGTGGATAATCCCATAAATAGCAAAGTTACCAAATTTTTTCCCCCGCTTATAGTACAATGACGCCATTTTGGAATGGTTCCGGACATAGAAAAATTTTTAAAAAATTCAGGTAACATCGTACATTGACTGTCTTACTTATATTTCAAATCCACGTGGATAATCTCATAAATAGCAAAGTTACAAAGCATTTTCCCCCACCACTAGTACGTTGGCCGCCATTTTGGAATGGTTCCGGACATAGAAAAATTGTGAAAAAATTCAGGTAAGATCGTACAATGACTGTCATACATATATTTCAAATCCACGTGGAGAATCCCATAAATAACAAAGTTACGAAATTTTTTCCCCCACACATATGATATCGACGCCATTTCAGAATGGTTCCGGACAGAGAAAAATTTTGAAAAAATTCAGGTAACATCGTACATTGACTTTCTTACATATATTTCAAATCCACGTGGAATCCCATAAATAGCAAAGTTACGAAATTTTTTCCCCCTCCACTAGTGCGTTGCCCGCCATTTTGGGATAATACTGAACATAGCATAACCGGGACGTAATATTATTTGTATTGAATGTTGAGTTCATAAATTTATTTACCTTGGTAAAGGACTTGGATCTGTCCTCATGTATTTGTAATGGGTAGATGCATACCTATGTATGTATTCATACGTATAGTTCTGTCTTTCGCTATTACGAATATTTCTTCGATATATTCTTATATTTATTATTATTTTGAGCAATATTAAACATTTTTGAATTGAAATTTTGTAAGAATAATAAATTTAAAATAAAATTTTTTTTTTGGAGTGTTGCTGCTTACGAGCGATGCAAACTTAAGGCTCATAGTTATTTTGTTACAAAGAACTTCTCAATTTTATATGTAAATATATATATGATGTTATAAATGCAATAATAAATGTAGAATTATATAAAGAAATGTCGTAACCTACATTATCTGTAAGAGTCAAAGCGAGTCCTCAAGCTTTGAAACCACTGATAGTGCAATTGTCAAAAGTAATGTTACATCATATTATCTTACACTTGACAATTGCACTATCGATGGTTTTGAAACTTGTGGTTCGCATCATTATCTATGGAAAAAGTTTGACATTTCTTTACTTTTTGTACATACATTATAAAAATTCATAAAGAAAATTTCCCTACACTTACAATTTAATATAGTCACTTGTACTAAAGGCATTACAATAACTATCATCTTTCAAAGCCTAATAGTCAGCTTAAGGTACATTTAAAGTAGTCAATATGTAAGTAATTTTGTTACAAACAACTTTTCAATTTTATATGTAAATATATATGATGTTATAAATGTAATAATAAATTTAGAATTATATAAAGAAATGTTGTAACCTACTTTATCTGTAAGAGTCAAAGCGAGTCCTCAAGCTTTGAAACCACTGATAGTGCAATTGTCAAATGTAATGTTACATTATATTATCTTACACTTGACAATTGCACTATGGATGGTTTTGAAACTTGTGGTTCGCATCATTATCTTAGCAAAAAGTTGTCTTTGACATTTCTTTACTTTTTATACATACATTATAAAAATTCATAAATAAAATTTCCCTAAACCCTGTCAAAAATATACAGCTGTAAAAATAACTGGAAGTACAGGTGTAAATCCATGTCATAATACAGCTGTATTGGATTTGCCTGGATTTATTAACTGGATTTACAGGTGTAAATCCATGTAATATTAAATGGATTTTTTAATTTTACAAATGTTTTTTTATTTAGATTAACATACAACCTTTGATGGATTTTAAACGCAATTTACAGCGATATTATTATTAAGAAAGTGCCCTATTCGACAAATTATCCATGTAATACAACTGTATTGGAGTGAGATTGCGTGGATTCATTAACTGGATTTACAGGTGTAAATCCATGTAATATTAAATGGATTTTTTAATTTTACAAATGTTTTTTTATTTAGATTAACATACAACCTTCGATGAGATTAATTAATCTAAATGAAAAAACATTCGTAAAATTAAAAAATCCATTTAATAATACGTGGATGTGTACCTGTAAATCCATTTAATATTACATGGATTTACACCTGTAAATCCAGTTAATGAATCCACGCAATCTCACTCCAATACAGTTGTATTACATGGATAATTTGTCGAATGGGGCACTTTCTTAATAATAATATCGCTGTAAATTGCGTTTAAAATCCATCAAAGGTTGTATGTTAATCTAAATAAAAAAACATTTGTAAAATTAAAAAATCCATTTAATATTACATGGATTTACACCTGTAAATCCAGTTAATAAATCCAGGCAAATCCAATACAGCTGTATTATGACATGAATTTACACCTGTATTTCCAGTTATTTTTACAGCTGTATATTTTTGACAGGGAACTTACAGTTTAATAGTCACTTGTACCAAAGGCATTACAATGAATATCATCTTTCAAAGCCCAATAGTCAGCTTAAAGTACATTTAAAGTAGGCAATATGTAAGTTATTTTGTTACAAACAACTTCTCAATTTTATATGTAAATATATATATGATGTTATAAACGTAATAATAAATTTAGAATTATATAAAGAAATGTCGTAACCTACTTTATCTGTAAGAGTCAAAGCGAGTCCTCAAGCTTTGTAACCACTGATAGTACAATTGTCAAATATAATGTTACATCATATTATCTTACACTTGACAATTGCACTATCAATGGTTTTGAAACTTGTGGATCGCATCATTATCTATGGAAAAAGTTTGACATTTCTTTACTTTTTGTACATACATTATAAAAATTCATAAATAAAATTTCCCTATACTTACAGTTTAATAGTCACTTGTACCAAAGGCATTACAATAACTATCGTCTTTCAAATCCGAACAGTCAGCTTAAGGTACATTTAAAGTAGGCAATATGTAAGTTATTTTGTTACAAGCAAATTTCAATTGTATATGTAAAGTAGTTCGATGCTATGAATGTAATAATAAATTGACAGTTATATAAAGAAATGTCATAGCCTCCTTTATCTGTAAGAGTCAAAGCGAGTCCTCAAGCTTTATTGAAACCACTGATAGTGCAATTGTCAAATATAATGTTACATCATATTATCGTACACTTGACAATTGCACTATCAATGGTTTTGAAACTTATGTGGTTCGCATCATTATCTTTGCAAAAAGTTGTCTTTGACACTTCTTTAATTTTTATGAAAATTGAATATATTTTTTTTGTATGTATTATTTTTTTTACTTTTTTTAACTTTTTTATTTTCAAATTCACTTTATTTTTTTGTATGTTGCTTATTATGCAGATTGATGGATAATATTTTGTTATATGTACATATAAAAAGTTGCTTGTAACAAATGTACCTATACCTTATTGTTTCAATTTACCTTCTGTAGTCTGAGAACTTGATGGAGGTGGAAGGTCGCATACGTCATCTGGAAAGAAATTATATTATATTTTATCTCATTTTAAATTTGTAAAAAATATTGTTCTGCACTTTCATAAAATATTTTAACCAACCATTTACAAATTCTGATGGAAAATAATATAAGCAATTGTCTTGAGCATCTGTAGTCTCAGTGATATCCTCCAAAGTTTTTAGATCGACAAGTTCTTCCGTAATACTTTCAAAATCTTGGTCATCTTGTTCTTGCAAATCCTCCATTGCATTGACTAAAGAATATTCACAGTTGTCAGGGTGAGGTTTCTTTATTACCTTATTATTTAAAAAAAGCTAATTTGCAAGGGGAGGTTTTTCACTGGTCTAGCTGTAGCTAAGTATGGTCAGGCTTTTGGTAATTTCAAACGGAGGTTCCTTTGGAAAGAATATAGCTAATATAGAAGCCTTATAAAAAGGCTACTGGAAAGAATAAATGTAAAAATATATATATATAAATGAAACGAACAATGCTAATGATTTTTATGTATATTTAATAAAAATTAAAAGTATTTGATACTGGAGGTAAGGTAATTACCAAATATAAAAATAAAATTGTTAATATTAATACCGTTCCGTTATTTATTACGATTGGCTAAGAGCTGATTCTCGTATGGCTCATTCTATACAATCTAGAAGCGTTATCACAATAATGACCACATCTACTACACCTAAGGGTGCCGTCATTGAGGGCGTCTCACTGTAGGGTGCATAGTAAAAAACTAAACTGCGTTGGAAAGATCTTTATGTTTTCAATTTATATGAGTAATTCCAATTTTTCGTTATAGTTATTTTCGCACCCGATAATATGTTACCCAATAAAATAAAATATCACTTACCGGAAAGTATGTTTGTATATGTATACTCCACTTACTGGAAGTTGCACTTTTACACATAAAAATTGCCGGAAATTATAGTTACGTACATACTGCACTTACTGGGAATTGAAGTTTTACATATACAACTTGCCGGAATATTTAGTTGCGTAACTAATTTGTTTTTAATAACTTTTTTTTACAAAAGTGTTTTTGCAAGCAATAGAGGAGTTAAAAATATTACAAAATATCGAAAAAAAATTGCTTGCTGGAAAGTATGTTTATATATATATATATATATATATATATATATATATATATATATATATATATATATATATATATATAATAGTTATGTTGTGGCAAATCGGAATTCAAACCCAAATCCATAGCCAATCAAAAGAAAGAAGAAGCATAATAACTATAGAACGGTATTGTCTCAGTCGATGTGTATCGTTAAAGCGGCATCAGTCTCATAAAAGAGTCGTGAGTCGGAGTACATGGCTTGGAGCCGATAACTCCTTAAGGAAGAAAAAAGTCGTGAGTCGACGAGGCACAGTGGAAAAACCTAGCCTAGAGAGTAGAGACGGAGATCAGATGATCTCAATCAGATATTTGTGTAGACTCACATTTTGGACGGATTTGGATTTTGGAAACAAGTATAATCAAAGGCAGGTGGTACAAGTGGGAGTGTCGAGCGGAGAGCAGGAGGTTATGTTTCAAAAGCACGTATGTGAAATTTTTTTTATATTTTTACATTCTTCTATACATTTTGAA
>JANSJX010000567.1:0-22060 GCA_026168455.1 Theocolax elegans | reverse complement strand
TTTGTAATAAATACATACACGGACGATTTAGAGTCAAAATTTAAAATGTTTTTTAAAATTTAGCTAATTATATAATAAGATAAAATGACACTTTCGCGCAACGACGGGTACTTCAAAATTAAAAACACGAACCAGGGATCTCGTCATAAAAAATGTTTGGCAGAAAATGCAGTCTGCAAATCCTTGGCCAACGATTAAAAGCATGCGAGAATTGGCAACCACTGGGTCTAGATAATGAAGGTACATTATTGTTATTATTTTATTACTTATACAAATTTTTTGAAGATAAGATCGAACATTGACTATGCAGCCAATTCTGAACTTATTTCTCAAGGAAAAAAACAATTTGTAGACTAAAAACTGATCAATTTTTTAATACTACGATGAATTAGCTTCTTACTACGTTTAACGGGACAGCATTTGTAAAATGATGAGAAGAGGTATCTGATGTTTACTAATAATCAAAAAGTACAGATCAAAATATTATTGCGTTTTCGAATGAAATCTTACAAAAAATGTCTAGCTTCGAACTCGGGTTAGTCTCACATTTTGGTACGACCTTTATCGAAAACGCGAGAATATTTTAGTTCAAAAATTCAGTACATAATTAAATTATTAATATAGGAAAGCGCCTCTTCTCTACGATTTGCCAATACGCTTTTATTTTCAAATATATTAGCAAATACCGCACTATCCATAACGTAAGGAGGGCTATATTAAGTATGGTATAATCTCCTTAAATCGTGAATAATTTAACATAAGAATATTTTAAATTTATAATCTTTTGCTAGGGTTTTGAACTATTAATTCAAACATTATAATGAAAATTTGATTCGAATATCTTAGCTTACTTTTGTCACAAATTTATATCGGTATTTTTAATCACTAAGCATATAAATATTAAAATTATAGCTGACCACGAAATAGATGACAAAGTATCAGAGAGCGACTCTGACAAAGAGAATACCGCAATACATTTGGAGGAGTACAAACTAGATTCCGATAATGAGGCCAACCGACGACATTTGTTTACGTCGATCGAAGTGTACAATTACGCGCGCAATGGTACGTAGGGATGAGAGCGCGAGTGTGTGTGTGTTCCCCACTCTCATCCCTTTTTCGAAAATTAGGCGATTGCCTAAGTAGTATGTCCCGATCCGCCGCTCGAGGCGGACAAACTATAACCGGACCGATCGAGAGTTTTCCGGCTGAGAAAAGGCGCGTGAGGCGCAGAGCCGTCGAGTTCCGGGTTATCATCGCGAGGTGAGCCGCGAGTGATATCTGGTGTACACAAAAGGACGGGAAGTAAGTGTGTGAGTGTGGACGCGGTTCGCGGGACACTCGCCGCGGTACAGGGCCGCCTTTTGGACACCGCAGCCGACGTCGTCCTCCGTTGCCCAGGAGGACAAAGGGACACGGATCGGCTGGGCCATCCACGGGGCGCACCCCGGTAAGTTGTGCTTATATTACCGTGCGTTCCCCCCTTTCCCCGAGTGTATGAGAGTGTGTACATCGGGAGTGTATTCGGGTACGCCGGTACCCGAATAGCGGAGATCGGCAAAGTCAACCGCAGGCGAGGGTCTCGATCCGGTTGACTTCCGATACTTCCGCCCGCGCGAAGTAACATTGTCGCGGCACACGGCCTGGATGGCCATTTTGTTAATTAGATTATTTAAAATAAATGTTTTATTAATTTTAATTAATTGAGCTTGTTATTGTTCTCCCCGCTCCCGCCGACATCCTATTAATTTAAAGTAATCGTGTCGAGGCAAGGAGGATCGCCCGAATCCTCCATACCGTACGTCCCAGCGAACTCGCGTTCCTGGCGACAGCCCGCAGTTCGGATAAATAAATTAATTGTGTACGCGGTATTGGGCAACGCGGCCCAACGATTAATTGTAATTATTAAAATTAATTAAATTAGATCGGGTGCGCGAATACCACGTTACACTGTATAGTAATTGTTATTATAAAATTGAGTGTTATGAAAATCATTTTTTACGCACGTTGGGTGAGTGATTGTATCTAAATGGCGGCTCTGTCGAAACATTTTATACATGATATATGCAAATATAATTCTAATTGTAAAATTTTAACAAATTTAAGTTTTTAAATAATAATTTTAAATACCTGTTTATACGTTATTATAAGAATTAAACTTTCGGTCGTTGTATTTTGGGAAACTCTGATTCTTTTTTGAAGTATGTAAGTTTTGTCGAACGGCAGGCTATTATCAATTATTTTGCATATTTATTTTAATGATTCAGTAGTAGTAATATTTCAATGGATGTTTCTTATATTTCATTTTTTTTATTTATTATAACTAATGTAATGATTTGTCATTTACAATATGATATGTTGCAGCCGATTTTCAATTGTATTTTAATGATTTTCAGCGCAAACAATTATTAATTATTTTGCATATTCACTTTATTCATTCAATAGTTGTAATATTTTAATATTTTTTTTCATACTTTTATTTTTATTTATTTATAAAATTTATATAAAATGTGTATAAATTTTCGTCTACACATTTACAATACTTTTTTAAACACTATATTGTTAGTGTAAATTTTGTGTTTATTTTTTAATGTATCATTTTCTATTCTTGCATTGTTTAACAGTAATATTTTTAAATTTTTTCTACTTTTAGGTCTTGAAAGAGCTACGTATAATTGACCATGGCTAAAAATTGGAGATGGTAAATAGATACCAACTTGTTTGTATGACTGTCCTTGTGATTTGTTAATAGTCATTGCAAAACCTAATCGAATGGGAAATTGTTTTCTGCGCATGTTGAATGGTATATCTTCTTTAGATGGTGACAAAGTGATTCTTGATATTAAAACTAATTTTCCAATTTTTTTTCCGCTTATAATTTCTGCTTTAATTAAATGTTTCATAAGTTTTGTTACTAATAATCTTGTTCCATTACAAAGACCTTCATTCACATTTAAATTTCTTAGAAGAATTACTATTGCACCTACTTTTAATTGTAATTTATGTAGAGGAAGTCCATAAGGTGTAAGGGAATTAAGAAATTCTGTAGGTAACATGACATCTAAGTTTTCTCCATTATCATCTTCTGCTGTATCTACACTTAAGTATTCAATAATTTGCCCTTCCATTATAGCCAAAATTTTATTATTTATTTCAATTACGTCGTTGTTGGTGAAGGCTAATATAACTTTATCATTTAAATCTTTATCATTTATTTTTATTTCGTTTCCAAAAATTTCTGCAATGATATCATTTTCTTTTGTTATTAAATCAAGAGGGATTTCAAGCAGTTCATTTTCTTCTTCATACATATTTAAACGTTTACCTTCACCTACATTTAATAACCATTGTCTAAAATAATTGTCATTATCTGTCACTCGAAGATTTTCATTTAGTGTCATACGTATAAAATTCGGCCATAAGTAACTGTTTTTAACTGAATTTTCAATAGCTTCAGTACGACTACCATGTCGTATAACTGGTAATGTTTGCCTAAAATCGCCTGAAACAACCAACATTTTACCACCAAATATTTTTTTATTATTACATATATCTTGAAATAGGCGATTGACTGCTTCAAAAGCATATTTCGATGTCATAGATATTTCATCCCATATTATAATTTGAACTTCTATATTACATATAGTACATTCTGTGATATTAAGTGGTAGTTTAAATGTTGTGTGTACTGTTTTCCCGTTATGTAATAAATTTGCTGCAATCCCTGTCCAAGCAACACATAAAAATGAAATGTTTGAGAATTTAAGATAGTCTATTAGAATATTAAGTAAACAGCTTTTCCCACTTCCTCCTGGTCCATCAATAAAAAAGCTTTTTTTGTCTTCAATTTTTAAATGTTGCACGATAGTATCAAAAATGTCTTTGTTATGATTTTTTAAAGAATTTACTTTGACGTTTATTTCAGTAAATGTGCAACTTTTGTTATGTGTTGTTGATTTATCAGCATAATCTTCTATAAATGTAGATATAACGGGTAAATTAAAATTATTTAAAGAATATCCATTCAATTGTAGGTTCTTATCAATAATGTTTAATGCTAGGTTTTCATCAGCATTTTGTTCATATTTTGGGTGGTAAAAAAAGTGTTTCTATTTTTCGTACAAATCTCTTGCATTAATAGGATTGTGAAAAATACAAATATATGCAAATAATTCACAAAGAGCAGTAGGAAAGTGTAATTGTGTTGCTTCTTCCAAACATCTGTCCCATTCTTTATCTTCGTTAACCAAATGTCTAGCTATAGAAGCTTCATAAAATGCAGAATAAATTATAGCATCAACAGTACGTAAATCCTGAAATGATGATACTCCTTTGACATGTAAAAGTAATAATCTTATAAAATATCGTTTTCGATCCTTTGGATTCACTAAATACATTCTGCTTAATACAGGTTTTTTGTTTTTTTTTCTTTTATTCCATGTTTTTGAATTATTATCAAATACATAATTTAATGGTACTTCGGAATATAAATAATTTCGTGCATCAGAATCGATTTGATTTAATTTTAAGTATGCTGTTAATGTCGTTTCTACATTTTTTTTTAAATTTCTGTTTCTTTTCCTTCTTTAAAATACACTTCTTGTTCATCTTCATTGTGAATAGCTAATCTTATTATGGTATGTGAAAGTTCGTGTAGAGGGTATTCTAATAGTATTATATTCATTGCTTTCAATATCTTCATCATGAGTTAAATTAGAACTGTCTTTTGATCTGATACCTGTGTCACGTATTTCTATGTTCGCACAGTCATGTCCTTTATAACACTATTTAAATAAGTATTTTATACATTGGACTGTTGAGCATACTTCGACATTAATGTGACAATTAAATTTTAACAATAAATAAGGATTATACGAAACAACAAACCGATTATCAGCTATTCTATTGTGGTATTTACCTTTATAATTGATTTTTTTGATATCATTTCTTCTTATATATAATGGATATCCTGATGAATTAAAAGTTGTTTTGTTATTAATTTTTTTGGAAAATTTTTCGTACATTTTTTTGTGTCTTTACTCATGCAAGGTGAACTCATGTTTTGCTCTCCACAAGGTCCATGAAACTGTTTTACACTATTATACAACCGTGGATAGATATCTTCGTTTGGAATTTCTGCGTTTATGAGTTCATCTACTTTTTCGGGAGTATTAATTTTATAATTTTTATCTAAAAATTATAGCATATGCATGTGAGGAAGTCCACGTTTTTGAAATTCGATAACATAAGTGTAGGCGATACAATTTCCTAAAACACCTTGCTTAATTACCAATTCTTTAAATTCTTTTATTTTTTGATGAAATACCTTAAATACTAAATCTGGTCTATCAATTACAGTTTCATATTTTTTTAAATGTTCAGTTATGTCTTTTCAGTTTAGATTACATGTCATTGTTATAAATAAGTCAGGTTTTCCGTAACGATTTACTATACTCATTGAGTCAATGTAATTTTGTTTTAGGAATCTTGAACTTCCAACAAAATTTGATGGCAAAATAAACATTTTTCCAATTTTTATATTTTCAGATTCTTTTTTCTTGTGTAAATAATCCATTACGCCTTTATAATAATCGCTTCTTAAAATATCTTGGTTTTTCTTTACAAAATATAATCTTGATTGTTCAACTTTTACAAATGCATCAATTGAGGAGCTAGATGCAAGAACACGCCGAGAGCGGTGAATGGATAGAGGAGGCGGAGAGAAATTAAGAAATTGACGTCACCGTGACCAAATTTTTTAATTGCCAGGATTCAATTTTGAAAAATGGATTAAAAATCCGTTTTCTAAATTTCTAGTTCTTAATTTTTTTCATCTGATCTGCACATCGTACAGAAAAACATTAATTAGAAAAAAGTTGCGTCTTTTAATTCTGCATACGACAGTATTTTTTTAAATTAAATTCGGCAATTAAAAAATTTGGTCACGGTGACGTCAATTTCTTAATTTCTCTCCGCCTCCTCTATCCATTCGCCGCGCTCGGCGTGTTCTTGCATCCAGCTCCTCAATTGTAAACTGTTGAGAAACTTTTCCCATATTAAGGTATGGATTAAATCCATTTCTCATAGAAAGTCTGTAATTATAAAATTGCAAACATGAAATATTGTTTTTCTTATATTTGCATTTCATACTAGGCATCCATCCATATCCTCCATTTGGATAAATAAGTGGGTATGTCATTGGATCAGTGTGTTTACTTATTAAAGGAATACTAATTGGATTGTCATATTTTGAATATATAACTATATCCCGCTCTGAAGTAGGCAGTCCATTTTTTCCTACAAATACCATTGCAACTTCATTACAAGTAGCTTCATTATATATATATTTTTATCTAATTTTTCTTCTAATATTCTAATTTTTCTTTTTCTACCTCATACATCATTTTATAAGCTTTAGCATAAGGATTAACATTTCTAATTAAGCTATCTAATTTACTTGACAATTCTAATTTTGTATCTAAATTATTTTTGAAACTTTTTCTTTCAGCTGCAGCTAATTCATTATCTAGAACATACAATTGCCCATATTTTCGAGCTTCATTTTCATTTAAGATTCAGATAACTTATCAAAATTAGCTCCAAAGCTTGCAAAAGCTAACGCATTATTATATAGCCGAATATTTTTGCGAAAATTAATACTATCTTCCGATATTCCTGTAGCTAATTGCTTTAATTCTTCCGGGTAGGGAGGCATTTTCGGTAAGTCTACGTTTCCTTTGTGACAACAATTAGAAAATTCTTTACCTAGTGTATATTCAAAAACAAAATGTTTAGTATTACAATGTTTACAAGTTTCAAACATATAGCCTAAATTGTTTTCAATAATTATTTTTTCATCAAAATCTACATTTGCTATTCGACCTATTATTTTGGATTTACTTACTAATTTTACATTTTGTTCATTTTTATTTAAAATACGTTTATTTAATTCTTTATAATTTATACCTTTTTTGGTATTAATTGGTTTATAATATACGGTAAAAAATTTTCCTCCATCAATTTTTAATTTATTAAGCAATATGATTGGTATTTCCATGTCTTTGTCATTTTTCATACATATGCGTCTTTTTAAATTTTTTTGTAAATGGTTTTATACTAATTTATCGATATCATTTTTTCTACTTTCGTTTAATATTTTTCCATTTAATTTTTTCTTTTCATTTTTTTTACATTGATCAGTATTTTCATTATAATAAATATGTTGTTTTTGTAATGCTTCTTTTTTTTCGTTCATTTTTTTTTTCGTCACTATTTATTTTTTGTCTTTTCATCATGGTTTGCTGTTTTCTCTTTATTTTTTTTCTTCTATTTTGCCGTCATTACTATTTTTACTTTTTACATAAGCTTCTTTTTTTCGTAATGCTTCTTTTTCACGTTCATTTTTTACTTCGTCACCATTCATTTTTTGTCTTTTCATCATGGTTTGCTGTTTTCTCTTTATTTTTTTTTCTTCTATTTTGCCGTAGTTGCTATTTTTATTATTTACATAAGCTTCTTTTTTCGTAATGCTTCTTTTTCTCGTTCATTTTTTATTTCGTCACTATTTATTTTTGTCTTTTCATCATGGTTTGCTGTTTTCTCTTTATTTTTTTTCTTCTATTTTGCCGTCATTACTATCTTTACTCCTCATATAAGCTTCTTTTTTATGCAACGCTTCTTCTTCTCGTTCATTTTTTATATCGATCAGCTAATTGTTTGCCTTTTTATCATAGTTTGCTGTTTTATTTTTAGCTGTTTTATTTCTATATCATTAAATTGTTTATTTTTATTTTTTTGATAAAATGAACTATAAGTTGGTATTTCATAGTCTATTTCCATTGGGGTAATAGAATCAACGGAAATGATTTTATCTTTATTATATAAATTCATTATTGTTTGTTGTTCAGAATTAAATTTCTGTTGAAAATTTTATTCTATTATTTTTATTTCTGCTACATTGAAATTCAATTTTTTTTCATCAATACAACAAATATGAATCATGTATCTTTTGATTGGTATTGTTGAAATATTATAGTTTATATTTTGTAAAATTGGAAACATCGTAATACTACGTGTTTCGTATATTTTTAGTAAATGTGAACGCATTTGGGAAATATCATAGTTTAAACTGCATGGGGATAAATTAAATACAATGGAGACAGCAAAAGCTATCGCGAAAATTCCACAATCATAACTATTGGTTTGAAATTGCACTGTTTCAAAAACAATTTTTAATTGTTGACTATCTGGAAATAATCTATTGATGTATACTTTATGTTCATTTTGCAAATATTTAGCATTTAAACTATCATAAATGTGTATCGTTCTATTATTGTAATACATACAAATCCAATGACCTTTTTCATATTTTCCAGAAAATAACAATTGAATGTATTCATTATTCATTTGAACTGAGTTAATATTATATTGTTTTTGAACTAAAAGAGTTGTTTGCATATTGAATGGTGTACATGATTTAAGGATGTTATTAAATTCTAATATGTGTTCATCATTTCACATAGAAGCGTCGTCGCTATATGGTTCAATCGTTTTTACAACTAATATTTTTATTTCCGTCAAACCCATTATAAAAATGGTTTATTTTACAAAATGATTCACAATTATAAAAATAATATTAATAGTTTGTTTCAATTGTTTAATAATAATTATAATTTTTTTTATTTTTCTAAACGATTATTTTAAATTTTTTATTATTATTTTTTTGTAAAGCTGAAAAAAATAAAATATAAATTATTAGAAAACAGTGTTTATAAGAAAGTAGCTTCAATGTAATGAATGAAATATAGTTAATATAAATTTAATATTTTATAAATACTAATATTATACATACCCTAGTGGAAATACATTTTCGATGAAAATGCTCCAAAGTATGCTAAAAGTGGGCCAACTTGCGCCAAAAGTGGGCCGATGTTTACCAACATTGAAATATTTGGAACATTTTTCCAGTTTTGGCAAACTTTAGCCCACTTTTGGCCAATTTAGGAACATTTTGTATTGATTATGGAATAAATTTTTCAACCAGTAAAAAATTGTTTTTCACATGCAATTTCTTAAATTAAGGCGCACCTAATTGCGTTGATAATATTTAATATTGCAATAATAATATGTTGTAAATAATATGTTGTAATAATCTTTTCTGTAAATGGGCCAACATTTAAACAATCTGGGCCAACCTTTACACAAAGAGGGCCAAAATTTCCATCTAATGGGTCAATATTTGCACAAATTCTTTGCTAGTAGTTTGACACTCATAATTCCAATAAATGCAGCGCTGAATAAAAAAAAACAAAGGGCAGCAGCATTCCAATGAATGCAGCGCTGAATAAAAATAACAAACGGCAGCAGCATTCCAATTAATATTATATCAATAAAATATTATATTCCTAATGGCATTCCATACGATTAAAGTCACAAGGTATATTATAAAATTATCTAATTTTCATTTTAAATTATTATTGTTTGAAACATAATAAGTCTTTTTGTATTTCAGTATCCTGATTAGTTTATTAAGACTATCGAAATAATCAAAAATGCAGTAGTATTTCTTAATGATTAAGTTAAAAGGTATAGTTTTGACTTTGTCAATTTATTTATAATTAATAATAAAAATGTTTTTGTTACAGATATAACATATATAATATCAATAATATGTGACAATATGCATATTGGATATAAATCTTCTAAATGGCATTTTAAAAACAGTAATATTTATTTGAATATTTTATCTAATGTTTAATTAATTATACATTTAATATTTAATGATATAATTTAATTTTTCTGTTAAAGATGATTCGATGAATACTTGCTGAATTTATAAATTATATAAACAATAAAAACGATATATTGAAAAAAATATATCTTATGAAATATACAAGTGAATAGAGTACAATTGTAACATAATAATTGTAATTTAATGTAATAACATAATAATTGTAATTTGAAATTTTTGCAAAAATAAGTTTGTAAAATAAACAATAAAAATTAATTTGATTTATTGTATGTTCCAGTGTTGAAATTTTATTAATTTTAATTACGTAATCAAATGTTATTTTAATTATTGTTATTAAGATAATTTTCTGGTAATAATATCGACATAGTAGTTGATATCTATTTGTTTAAAAAAAACTATAAGGCCCAAAAATGTAAGGCCCAAAATTTATAAGGCCCAAAAATGTAAGGCCCAAAATTTATAAGGCCCAAAAATGTAAGGCCCAAAAATGTAAGGTCCAAATTTATAAGGCCCAAAAATGTAAGGTCCAAAATTTATAAGGCCCAAAAATTAAGGTTCTAAATTATAAGGCCCAAAAATGTAAGGCCCAAAATTTATGAGGACAAAAATGTAAGGCCTAAAATTGTAAAGTCTAATTAAAATAAAACTTTACAATTCCGTTGCCAATAATGTAAGGCCCAAAATTTATAAGGCCCAAAAATGTAAGGTCCAAAAAATGTAAGGCCCAAAAGTGTAAAGTCCAATTAAAATAAAACTTTGAAACTATAAAAATGCATTTTTAAAAAACCGGAGAACCGGAGAACCGGAGACCAAAAGTCGATCCACTTTAATATAATATAAGATTTGCATCTGGTATTAATGAATTAATTAGTTTCATTAAAAAATACTTATTTTTCGGTAAGTTATTCGGTTTTGGCAAAACATAATCTAAAACATCTAATAAGTTGTACAAACTCTTTTTTTTAATGCATCTTTTACATAAATATCTAAAAGAGCAAGAATAGTATCTGCTACTGTGCAATCTGAATTAAAATACAGTTTTTGTTTAAAAATAGAATTGTCACTTTCATTTTCATCTTCCATAGTTAATGCGTCCATACTCCACAACGATTCATTATCTGATTCACTGTCATTATTGTTGAACGACCCCAACCATGATGTTATGGAAAGAAAACTGCATCTATATTCTTCACTGCTACCATGTAAAATGTCCTAGTAAAAGTATTATTTTCTTAAAAATTATAATCTTCTTTTCTTTAAAACTATAGTGGAACATTAAATCGAATAAAAAATAAAAAACTATTATCTGTTCCACAACATGTTTGTATTATTTTTGCCTGATTTTTATAAAAATTAACCTTTTTACGCCCAAATTTTTCCTATTCAAAAATATAGAAATCTATTAATTCCATATTCTTAATTACTAATTAATTAACAGAAAAAAACTAGAAAAAATCATTATTCATTTATTGGTTTCAGAAAATTGTGACTAAACATATTTTTTTAATTTTTGTACGTTCTTTATTAGGGCTTAATTGAAATATAATAATCTAAAAGTATAAAGAAACTAGTCTTAAAAAAATCATACAATAATGTGAGCAGTATTGTACGGTACTAAATTTTTTTATATATCTTATTAAAGCATAAGTTCGTTTATAACTAAATCTAAAAAATTCACATTTCTGAAAAAATTGTCAATTTTGGTTTCTTTCCGATAAAGAAAAAAGAATTCTGACAGATTTAAAAATATTTTTCGCCAATCAAGGAACTAGATACTATAATTTTTCAATTACGCTATTGTGGGTTTAAAAATATTTCTTAGATTATTTTTTGTGTATTATTTAAATTAGGTTACATGATAGTAAGACTGGGCGTAAAAGGGTTAAAAATGTGTAACAAATATGCCTTTTTTTACCAAAAACTTTACAGTATTAGTATAGTACTTTTACCTTATTATATTTTTGCATGAGTGTTTATAATGTGGATGCATTTTCAAATTTAGTTACTATAGTTTCTACTTTGTAATAAAAACATTATTAAAAATAATAAAAACTATTTTTACACTTTGCGTAGAAAAAGCTATTGACATTTTATATAATAGTTTATTATTTGATGATTCTTTCGCTATTGTTTATGAAATATGTAAATTACCTCATCATCATTTACGCCGCCTAAATCGCTGTATGCACACTCTGAACCGCTGTTGTGTGAATTATTAGAAGTATTCATTCGCTCCGGTAATAACCTTTTTAATCTGTTCCATCGGCGAAGCGTTGTAATCGGAATGTGTCCTGTCTACATTACGCAAGTGATATTGTAATTTTAGTTTTTTTAAATAATGGTACAATTTTTAATTCTAAAGAAGCTCAAATATAGATTTTAAACAGACTACTTACTGGCTGAGTACACCTTCTATATGCATGATATCTGTACATTTTCTTTAAGTGTATAATATAAAACGTTTCACATACTTAATAATTCGAAATTAAAACAAATTTACGAATTAAAATGTATATTTATAAATTAATAATAATGTAAATTATTTTATTTTTTTATTATTAATTAAAATTCACTTTTCGTCGATAAGATTTTTGCCGGTTATGTTTAAACCAAAGAAAAATTCGCGACACGTTCGTTAAACCGAACATGCAGTTAATTTCATATTGTTTACTTTACAAATATCAAAATCGAAAGATGCAAAAAAAATGCCAGTCACGACTTTCGAAAGAAACAATAAAAAAAAAGTAATAGCTGCAATTTCACGTTAGATGTTGAAAGAGAACAAACATTTGGTTATTGTGCGTTTGCAAGAAAAAGTTTGTCTATAACATTATCATGGACCAGGAAATGCAATATTTAATTGAATGCTCTAATAAATCTTTGAGCATCGTGTATGAAAGATCGATTGTGAAAGATAAAAAAGTAAAAAGCTTAAAAATTGGTGACGTAGTAAAATTCCATTGGCCCGAGGATAAGAAGCCATCGAGATTATTTTCAGGCACAATTATCCAGAATTCTCGTAAGTAAATTTTACGTCTTTGTTTAAAAATAATTATAACCTCTATAATAATAATATAACTTATATAGTTTTTTTTAATTTACTTATTTCAAGTCGCATACACTATAAGGTCATTTGCGACCCTATATAATTGTTTTTATGTCACTACGCTTTTAAAAAATAATTAATTTATTAATATGTAAAACTTAAAAAAAAATCAATAATTTTTAGATAACGAGCTAGTTTTACTTAAAAAGATGCAAGAAATGTGTAAAGCAATCACTAGAACTTCGAAAGCAAAATCAGACAAACCAACGAAGACTTCTGCATCAGAAGGAGGTACAAAAAAATCAAACACTGAAAAACATTTAGTAAAAGTAAGAAAAAGCATATTTCATGATAAATATTATTCAAATTACAATATTTTTAAATGTTTTAATTGTATTTTTAATTATTTAGATTGATTCAAACCAAAATACTTTAAGAAAGCGGGCAGCTGGTTTAGTCAGTCGCCAAATTTTGGTAGAAATGCAAAATCAAATTGTACCTGTAACTGCGAGTGTAACATCGAAGTCAGAGACGCGTACCAACAAAGAACCCAAAGAAAAGTCATCTAATCATGAATGGGTTGTGGATCAACTCAAAACAGTCTCAACATATTTGGATGCATGTTTGACTGCCGTTGCAAATGTGCAAGAAAATATTCAAATTATGAATACGGTAATCTATTTTTATACATACATAATAAGTACATTTTTACAACTTAATAAGTACATTTTTATTGCAGATGATACAGTATCTTATGGAATCGTCGACACAACAGACAAATCAAATTGATGCTGACAGCAAAGAGCCAGGATCCCAATCAAAAAAAGAGACTATGGTATTTTTTAAAATCTCTTAAAATTGCTTTTGTCTTTAATAATTACACATGTATTCTAGCCTGAAATTGGATTTCTTCCTTCACCAAAAGAGTGTGTACTAAATCGCTCATACAACATGCCCGAACAAGTAGACGAGGATTTTGAAGAATTTGATTTGCCTGAATTCGATGTAAATGAAGCATATTGCTCGCAGGACAAAATCACGTCAAATTTAATAATAGAAAATAATGAAAATGTGGTATCTATTATAAACAAATATATAAGCACATTTAATTGTATATATAATTATACATTGTTCAAAATATTAATATAATACATGTTTAATTAACTTTTTAATAGCAACCTTCGACGAGTGGTAACAATAAGCAATCGTTGACTACGTATGCTAGTCCTTCGTCGTCAACTAGTAGCGAAGTTCGAGTAAGTCGCAAAAGAAGTATTTTAATACTATCAAGCGATGATGAAGACGTGCCTTCGAATGAAACACATGCAAAAGTAAAGTAAAATAAATATTTTTGAATTTTTTAAAATGAAAATATATTAATTGAAACTGTTTATTTATATTAGTTAAGAAAAGGCGAAGATTTTGAATTCAATTTTGATTTAAATAAAGTAAAAAAGGAGAAAATTGAGAGTGAGAAGACAGAACTGTCAGATGACTCAGGAAAATGGACTCTACAACATCAAATAGGCGATAAAAATGTAATTTATTGAGTTATATATTTTACATTATTCTAAAAATTGCAATTTTTCCTAAAATTTGCAAATTTCATGTTATAAAATATAGTTTTCTATATATATAATTATTTTTTGTTTTTTAATTGAACAAAGCTACTGCGAAATGTTCTATTTTAACCACAAATATATATCTTTTTTACATGCTTTTTCTTTGCATAGGTTACGGAATTGATGAAAGGGTCGAACATCTTTGTTGATGCATTTTCGTTGAAAAATACTACAAACAACTGTAGACGGCAAACAGTTTTAGCTCGAGCTCTACTTGATTTAGTTTTCACCGAGGAAGCACTTGCAAGGTGCTCTATAAAAGGTAAAAAAGCTAGTGGTAAAGGTGCATCAAGCGACATTCGACCAGGTCTCAATATCAATGGAGTAAATGCAATTTTGGGTATAATTATTTTCCTGATGTCTATTATTGTAAAATATCTTTTACAATTTTGTAACCTTAATCTTGTTTTTTTATCACAATTGCAGTGTTTTCTCGAAAATTTGCCAAGGACAATGGTTGGGAAGTTAGAGAAAATCAGTCCGTTCTTTCAAGTATGAGACAGAAGATGGTCGAGCTCAAAGATAAAAAAGAATTGAACAACAAGCGTAATCAAATATAAGAGTTGTAGCTTTCTTTAAAATAATCTAGTATTCGTTGACATTGTTTCTTTATCAATCTTATTTGTTAAAAATATGTTTAATCACTCTTACTTAATTAAATAACCTAATAAAAAAATTTTTTTAAATGTATCATTATCTACATATTTCACGATAAATTTGATTACACGTGTTTCATAAATGAGTTTTTTTAGTATTATAAAAAAAGTAATTTTTTTTTATAGAATCATTTCAGTTTGAAAAAAATATATAAATTGTATACATAGTACAAGATTTAATTTTTATACAAACTTTATAAATTATTTCCACTTGGGCATTTATGATTACAAACTATCATTCTCCGATCACATAATCTCACTCATTCAAAAATGTACAAACCGAGCAAATATTGTAAAATTCTTGAGCGGTGTAAAATGGGGTTCAAACCCAAACACTCTCATAACTATATATCGTCGGCTGAGCCGAAGAACAGTCTATCTCGGAACTTGCTTGGAAAACGCCTTATCTCGCGATCTGCTTGGAAAACGCCCTATCTCGTGATCCGCTTGGAAAACGCCCTATCTCGCGCCTCGGTTGAAGAACGCCCTATCTCAAATGAAATTTTTCGCTTTCAAATTTTGTAGTGGCACCACGACGCAACTTAAAAATTCTAAGCTTAAAAATCTCATCCGTTCTCTTAACTTTTTTTTAACCTTTATTAACTTAAAACATTTTTAAATTGCACACAGGCCGGCTGATATAATAAGTACTCGATACATCGCCGCTGATAGACAGCAAGTTCCGAGATAGGGCGTTTTCCAAGCAGATCGCGAGATAGGGCGTCTTCCAAGCAAGTTCCGAGATAGACTGTTCTTCCACTCAGCCGACGATATAAGAATTATGTGCGTTCTATCATGGATTATAGCTGCTTTATATATTATCCTATGAATAAAATATACAGAAAAGCTTTAGAAAAACTACAATATTCTTGCTTAAGAGCAGCAATGGGATATCGCATGACCACACCAACTAATGTTATCTTAGCTGAAGCAAAGCTACAGTCTATTCTAGAACGCACACAATTTCTGTGCAAATGTTATTTAACAAAAATTCTTTCAAATTCAAATTTAAACGTCCATCACAGAATAAAGTCTATATCTCCGAAACTCATTGAAAAACAAAAAGAAAAAGTCCCACGTATTTTTACGGAATGTATCGAACAGTGTTTAAAAATGAATATAAAAGCGCACAAAAAGTTCATAATTTACCTTTTTGATTATAAAGTTATTACCACAAGTATTAATATTAATACTAAACTCGGCCGAGAAATGAAATTAAGTAACGATCCAAATTACCTACTCAATGATTTCTTGGAAGTAAATAACTCACATGCACTGTACACGGATGGTAGTAAAAATCGAAATAATTCAGTTGGGTCAGCGTGCTATTACTCAAATATTAATAAAACAACAGGCTTAGCAATCCCGAAGAATTCCTCTATTTTTACTGCAGAATGCACGGCAATAGTAAAGGCCCTGCAATTAATTAAAAATAGTAACCACGCAAATTTCACTATAGTTACCGATTCTTTAAGCGCAATACAAAAATTTATACTCAACCAAAATAAATATTAAAATTAATTACTACATACTTAAGATTAAACAAGTATATAATGCAATAATAAAAGAAAACCCAGCCATAATTATTAGGTTTTTATGGACACCGGCACATATTGGACTAGTAGGGAACGAAATTGTAGATACAAAAGCAAAAACATTCACAAAAAAAAGCTTCCTCAACTTGTATTCTACCGTATACTGATTGGTTGCAGGATTATAAAAAAGATTCATTTTTAAATACAAATAAATTCTGCTCAGACAACAATATTAAAGTTAGAAAATACTTTGATTTACATCATAATAATTCACCCAAACCATGGTTTTATAATACCAGTAAATCCCGTAAATACATTGTAATTATAAATAGGTGTAGACCAAATCACTACAATTTAGCTGCCTCACTCGCAAAAGTTAAAATAATTGATTCTCCAATATGTGCCCAATGTGGTAAATACGAGGAGGACCTTAATCATGTTTTGTGGCAATGCCCTGCGTATGATAATCAACGAAAAATATTAGTCAATGATATTTGTAAAGACTAAATACAACTTCCGCAAAACATCGATAAGATCTTATATTTTCCCAAATCAGCAATATGTAAATACATTGTAAATTTTCTAGATATCATTCAAAAAGCTGTATAAATATTACTAAATAGATATAAATGGAAATAAGAAGAAGCTGCGAAACAAAGGTATGTATAAAAAACATTTTATATTATATTTTTTTTTTTTCAATAAAGTAAGATGCTGATATAAAGCTCAAAAAGATCCTCCAAAAGCATTCTCTTAAAAAAAAAATTTTGCCACTAATCCACTTGGTACACTTAAAATACATGTAATTAGAAGTATCTGTGATTCTTTTCAGTAATATCAATTGTGCCAAACAATGCTAAAAATCAAAATATGTGTTATCACTCATTAACTCCAGCCAAGGATTGCAAATTGTTTCATCTTTTAGTCTGGTTTTCATTTTCTGTCCTTCGGTTGTTTTCACATTGTTTCTCGCTCTCTCTATATCAAGAAAAGCTTTTTGAATAAGTTTAAAAATCCCATCTGTAAAATAAGCATTTTATGCATGAATAAATTTCCAATGCAAACAAAATTATTAATAAAATTTTAAGTAAATTAACTTTATTTCAAAATTCAAGAATTGTATTTTTAATGTAACATATGTGATATTTGGTAGATAATCTACATAATATTAAAATTTTATAAGTGAAATTGTGAATTTTTCTGTAAAAAACCCCTTATACTGTAAAAAATATTTAGTGAATGTCATTTTTTATGAGTCCATTGTGATCGCATTGATACGAGGATAAATTTACCACTATTACAAATTTTTTAAAGAGTCGTTTATTATTAGTTTTTTGGCTTGGAAGTTTCAGTAGTCCGCGTACGTACGTACGTACATACGTACAACTTTTTATACATACATTTTACCATTAATTATTACAATTGCACAACCGATAATTAATTTTGTTGTCAACAATTAATTGTCGTGGTGCCAGGTATAAATTGTATGTATTCAAAAATTATAATAAATATATATTATTTGTAATATTAATCACAAATTATATTTAGAAATATATTTAAAATAAGCTATTTTCCGTGAATTCCCATTTTACTGTAAATAATTATATAAATAAACAATATCTTTTTTAGACTTTATGTGTCCCTGGAATTATGACAAACAGTTCCTAGATCTTTCGGAAATTTCGGAGGAAATTCGGGATGAGTCGACTAATTTCGGGGTTTCCTGGATATTTCGGGAATTTCTGAAATATTTCAGAAAGACTCCACTAATTACGGGATATCCTGGATATTTCGGGAATATCTGAGGAAATTCGTGATGACTCTACCAATAACGGGATTTCCTCGATCTTTCGGGAATTCCTGAGGTATGTTGGGATGACGCTACTAATTACGGGAATTTCTGGATATTTCGGGAATTTCTGGAAAAATTCGGGATGACTACTAATTACGGGATTTCTTGGAAATTTCGGGAATTTCTGAAATATTTCAGAAAGACTCCACTAATTATAGTATTTCCTGGATATTTCGGGAATATCTGAGGAAATTCGGGATGAATCTACCAATTACGGGATTTCCTGGATATTTAGGGAATTTCTGAGGTATTTCGGGATGATTCTACCAATTACGGGATTTCCTGGATATTACGCGAAATTCAGTGGAAATTCGCGATGAATCTACCAATTACGGAATATCCTGGACCTTTCGGGAATTTTTGAGCTATTTCGGGATAACTAAACAAATTACGGGATTTCCTGGATATTTCGGGAATATCTGAGGAAATTCGTGATGACTCTACCAATAACGGGATTTCCTCGATTTTTCGGGAATTCCTGAGGTATGTTGGGATGACGCTACTAATTACGGGAATTTCTGGATATTTCGGGAATTTCTGGAAAAATTCGGGATGACTACTAATTACGGGATTTCTTGGAAATTTCGGGAATTTCTGAAATATTTCAGAAAGACTCCACTAATTATAGTATTTCCTGGATATTTCGGGAATATCTGAGGAAATTCGGGATGAATCTACCAATTACGGGATTTCCTGGATATTTAGGGAATTTCTGAGGTATTTCGGGATGATTCTACCAATTACGGGATTTCCTGGATATTACGCGTAATTCAGTGGAAATTCGCGATGAATCTACCAATTACGGAATATCCTGGACCTTTCGGGAACTTTTGAGCTATTTCGGGATAACTAAACAAATTACGGGATTTCCTGGATATTTCGGGAATTTCTCACATATTTTTGAATGTCTCCATTAATTATGGAATTTCCTGGATATTTCGGAAATTTCTGAGGAAATTAGGGATAACACCAATAATAACGGGATTTTCTGGATACTTCGGGAATTTCTGAGATATTTCGAAATGTCTCCACTAATTGTGGAATTTCCTGGATGTTTCGGGAATTTCTGATCTATTTCGGGATGACGCTGCTAATTTCGGGATTTCCTGGATATTTCGGGAATTTCTGAAGAAATTCGGGATGAGTATAATAATTACTGAATTTCCTGGATATTTCGGGAATTTCTGAAAGATTTCAGCTAGGCTCCACTAATTATGGTATTTCCTGGATATTTTGGGAATTCCTGAGGTATTTCTTAATAACTCTACTAATTAAGGGATTTCCTGGACATTTCGGGAATTTCCTAGGTATTTCGAAATGTCTCAACTAATTATGGAACTTCCTGGATATTTCGGGAATTTCTGAGGAACTTAGGGATAACACCAATAATAACGGGATTTTCTGGATACTTCGGGAATTTCTGAGATATTTCGAAATGTCTCCACTAATTGTGGAATTTCCTGGATGTTTCGGGAATTTCTGATCTATTTCGGGATGACGCTGCTAATTTCGGGATTTCCTGGATATTCGGGAATTTCTGAAGAAATTCGGGATGAGTATAATAATTACTGAATTTCCTGGATATTCGGGAATTTCTGAAAGATTTCAGCTAGGCTCCACTAATTATGGTATTTCCTGGATATTTTGGGAATTCCTGAGGTATTTCTTAATAACTCTACTAATTAAGGGATTTCCTGGACATTTCGGGAATTTCCTAGGTATTTCGAAATGTCTCAACTAATTATGGAACTTCCTGGATATTTCGGGAATTTCTGAGGAACTTAGGGATAACACCAATAATAACGGGATTTTCTGGATACTTCGGGAATTTCTGAGATATTTCGAAATGTCTCCACTAATTGTGGAATTTCCTGGATGTTTCGGGAATTTCTGATCTATTTCGGGATGACGCTGCTAATTTCGGGATTTCCTGGATATTCGGGAATTTCTGAAGAAATTCGGGATGAGTATAATAATTACTGAATTTCCTGGATATTTCGGGAATTTCTGAAAGATTTCAGCTAGGCTCCACTAATTATGGTATTTCCTGGATATTTCGGGAATTCCTGAGGTATTTCTTGATAACTCTACTAATTAAGGAATTTCCTGGACATTTCGGGAATTTCCTAGGTATTTCGAAATGTCTCAACTAATTGTGGAATTTCCTGGATATTTCGGGAGTTTCTGAGGTATTTCGGGATGATTCTACCAATTACGGGTTTTCCTGGATATTACACCAATTGATGAGGTATTTCGGGATGACGCTACTAATTACGGCATTTCCAAGATATTTCGGGAATTTCTGAAGAAATTCGGGATGACTACTAATTACGGGATTTCTTGGATATTTCGGGAATATCTGAGGAAATTCGGGATGAATCTACCAATTACGGGATTTCCTGGATATTTAGGGAATTTCTGAGGTATTTCGGGATGATTCTACCAATTACGGGATTTCCTGGATATTACGCGAAATTCAGTGGAAATTCGCGATGAATCTACCAATTACGGAATATCCTGGACCTTTCGGGAATTTTTGAGCTATTTCGGGATAACTAAACAAATTACGGAATTTCCTGGATATTTCGGGAATTTCTTAGGTATTTCTGGATAACTCTACTAATTACGGGATTTCCAGGATATTTCGGGAATTTCTGACATATTTTTGAATGTCTCCACTAATTATGGAACTTCCTGGATATTTCGGGAATTTCTGAGGAACTTAGGGATAACACCAATAATAACGGGATTTTCTGGATACTTCGGGATATTTCTGAGATATTTCGAAATGTCTCCACTAATTGTGGAATTTCCTGGATGTTTCGGGAATTTCTGATCTATTTCGGGATGACGCTGCTAATTTCGGGATGTCCTGGATATTTCGGGAATTTCTGAAGAAATTCGGGATGAGTATAATAATAATGAATTTCCTGGATATTTCGGGAATTTCTGAAAGATTTCAGCTAGGCTCCACTAATTATGGTATTTCCTGGATATTTCGGGAATTCCTGAGGTATTTCTTGATAACTCTACTAATTAAGGGAATTCCTGGACATTTCGGGAATTTCCTAGGTATTCGAAATGTCTCAACTAATTGTGGAATTTCCTGGATATTTCGGGAGTTTCTGAGGTATTTCGGGATGATTCTACCAATTACGGGTTTTCCTGGATATTACGCCAATTGCTGAGGTATTTCGGGATGACGCTACTAATTACGGCATTTCCAGGATATTTCGGGAATTTCTGAAGAAATTCGGGATGACTACTAATTACGGGATTTCTTGGATATTTCGGGAATATCTGAGGAAAATCGTGATGATTCTACCAATTCGGGATTTCCTGGATCTTTCGGGAATTGCTGAGATATTTCAGGATGACGCTACTAATTAGGGGATTTCCTGGATATTTCGGTAATATCTAAGGAAAATCGTGATGATTCTACCAATTTCGGGATTTCCTGGATCTTTCGGGAATTTCTGAGGTATTTCTGAATAACTCTACTAATTACGGGATTTCCAGGATATTTCGGGAATTTCTGATATTTTCTGGATTTTTCGTCTGTAAAGTTCCAAAGGTCTGGTGTACATGCACTCTTTTT